>JAIQCU010001753.1:0-16858 GCA_022114935.1 Leptestheria dahalacensis
GCTCAATTTACAGATTAGTTAGTCGAGCAAAAATGGAACGTAACGGGACTAACCGGAATTTTAGTAAAAACTGAAAATGTCTAAAATTCAACGGGATTAACTGAATGGAATTTAGTCATCCCTCAGGGTAACTTACAATTTGTACTGACCTGAAATTACCTAAAATGTTGGATTAAACGTTTAAACGTTAAACTAAATTGTTGAAAATTCACACGAATTTTTTATTTAAGTGGAATTCAGTTAGAGTTAATGAAACTTAGTCGTTTCACAGGGTTATCTGTATTGATTAACTTTTTTCGTAAACCGAAATTACAAGGTAATACCAGTTTTTACCATCTCTCCTATCTTTGAAACTTCCAATTTGGCTAGAATTTCTCGTCAATTTTTTGTGAGGAAACTATGCGCTGCTTCGTGATAGCGACTTTGGTAGACGAGTATAGTCACGTATATAGTAATCATCAGAGTAATCGCTTGCGGCTAAAGTAATCAAGATTCTCTCCTCCTATTTAGCATTTAAAAAAGAATTACTACGTAGCATAGCAATAGCAGCTTTTACTTTTTTTTCTCTGTTGTTTTCTCACGGTAATGACTAGCAAATCACCGAAGTAATTCTTTACCCCGCGGCTATTGTCATGCGGTTTTTGTTCTGAATAGGTGGATTTTGGTGGAGTTATAGTGGAGATATCGGAATTGTGGAGGAGATAGAGATACTATAGTTGAGATAGTGAGGTTCTGTAGTGGATATAGCGGAGCTTCAGAGATAGTGTGGATGTAGTAAGTTATAGAGGAGGTAATGGAATTCACTGTGGATAGAGGAATTATAATGGAGATAATGGAGTTGTAGTGGACATGGCATTATAGTGAAGGTAATGGAATTGTTAGTGGAGCAAGTGGAATTGTAGTAAAAGTAATGGAACTGTTAGTGGAGATAGTGGAATTATGGTGGAGATAATGGGGTTGTGGAGGAGGTAATGGAATTACAGTAAAGGTAATGGAATTTTTGGTGGAGATGGTGGAATATTACTAGGGATAGTGGGATTATAGTAAAGGTAATGAGATTATGGTAGAGATACCGGAATTTAAGAGATTTAAGTCGAACCATAGTGAATCTGGTAGAATTTTAATCAAGATATTATACAATCCTAGTGAAGATACGATGAAACTGAAATGGGGATTGTGGAATTTCATGTGGAATTTTAGCGGAGGTGGTGGAAGTATAGTGAAAATAGTGGAACTCTAGNTACAATTACGATAAAAGGGGGGGGAGCGCCGGTGGCAGACTGAAATAAACGAAGCTTGTGGCACTCTATCAAATCGATACATTGAACGTGCTTGCCAGATTCGTTGCAGTCGTTGTAGTTCCTTTTGTACCGGAACCCAAATAGCTGAATAACAGGACCAGGAAAAAAACAACCAAATCTCATGTCTTAACGAACGAAACAAAAGGAACAGAGGCTCAAAACGAGCGATTCGCACTGTAAAGATTCTAGAATTCCACATGATTGATTTGCTAATTCATTGTATTAATGACGATTAGTCTTAATCTTCTTTTACCTGTAACTTAAACTACTAATATGTTGTTAATCTTTTGTAAAAAAATAACTCAGATGCTTTATCCAGTTCAAATTAAATCTATACGTTAGGTATCACCACCTTACAAATCTAAATTACAGTTACACAAACAAGCTACTTCATAGAACTTTACTATTACTAGAAGTTAAATGAGCGCACATATTAGATTAACAGTATAACACAAACCGATTAATATGAATCATAATGCGATTAAATAACTTAGTTAACTTAATTTAGTTCTTGAAGTTCTTCCTGATTCATTCATTGAGACTTTGCACGGTTATAGTATTTACGCTTTAATTCATAATATTCTGGAATACAAATTTAGTTAATGTTAAGCTACATTTATAATATTAATATTAAATATAGATAGAATAAAAATAGATATTGAACATGATAGTATGGCACGGTTAACTCTACAGAGAAGACGGTCATGTATAAGATGTTTTACCGTCGAGCGTAAGATTCTTCCGGCCCCGTTGCTCCATTATGTCTCAGGGCCAGAGTAAAGTGAGTCGTATATTCTTTTACACGTCGCCGATTTATTGATCCGGGTCCCTTTTCTGGGGATCTGTTCGCCCCTCCACATTGTGTCCGCTCCTTTCTTCAGCTCCTCTTATTGATCCACACACGCGTGTTGCTGTATAACAAGAAAAGAAAAGGATTATTATACGAAGACTGTCTGCTGTACATGAGAACTTATTTATGATATACTTTCGATGGTTACGTCATCACAGAATATCATGTCATGATCACTTTTTTATAACTATACAGCTAATGAAAACTGCTGAATTACACAAGTTAAACAAATTAAATTAATTTAATAATCTATGTAATAATTACTGGGCCCTCTAATGTCATTGCTGATTACAGTACAAGTTGACCGAGTTATATCAGTCACTGAAATTCATAAGAAGCAAAGGATAATAAGTACTGCAACCAGCAAAAGACCGGCTGACGAACCCGAACAGGCCAAATTACAAACGCGGATCCCTAACGACTAATCGTATCAATAAGCCGTCTTATTGGACACAAGCTAGTTACTGACATAAACCAAGTTACGCGGTTATTGAAGAGTAGCTCAACCAACTATACAACATCGTTTACTAAAACTAACCGCGAATTCCTCAATCAGCTATTTTTACTTAAATGAATAACAGTGCAAGAATACGTGAAATATCCATATTAAGTAAAAAATTTAAGATATATTTCAAAATATAATTTTCATACAGTGTACTATTATCCGTTATACGTTATATATGCTTGTTTTTAAAAATTACATTAACTTATAATATAGCTTGATTAAGTGAATTCCTATTCGAATCTTCAAGTTGTGTAACAGTCGATAAATAACTTGGTAACCCAGATAGAAAATTGCCCACATTCGGATAGCAACCATCAGCAAGAAGCGCTCGTATGAGCCCCCAATCATCGCAGTATGTAGGTCTCTATTGATTAGATCCTCGTGTGTTTCGCTGGCCCTAACGAGATATATTGTTGGGATGCCGCAAGCGAGATTGGTCTCAATTCCGTCCACGCTTTAAAAAAATATATAAATTATTGAATAGAAAAGGTGAAGTTTAGAAAAAAAAAGTAGTTCAATCTATTAAATACCGGAAAGAAATCTGGTAATTAGCTCTATCGACAGGTCAAAGGTCACGCACAATAACCCTGAAGCTATATAGCGAACTCTATGGGAATAGAATTTCAATTAGTTCTTGGCCAAGTCCATCATGTTTCATTTCCCACCTAAAAATCTCTTTTTCTCTTTCCCTCCTGATGGCCACCACATGTCCGGGCCATTCAATTTTCCCACGGACGTAACGAATTTCTCACAATTAACTTGGCCGCTGTGGAATCTGTGGAATGACCTTGAAAAGCGTGGCGGCCGGGGTTGTCCAACTCAAACTGAAGTTCATTTAAGTCAAGCTAATTAAAAATTACCGTGATTTTGTGAGCAATAAAAAAGTATGTAGTATAAACTAGCTATTTATATTATAATATAATTGTTTAATGTGAATTTAGCAGCACTAATATGTCTCTTATAATATTAGACATTTGTTATTATTATTATTATTCATACTTATTATCTGTAATATATCTTTTAATATAATGGCATATAAAAAATAAAATTTCATTATTAAATCGCATTTACTTTAATTGATAATTAATTACATTTACATGTAGATCCCGAAGTTCATTGTACGCCAGTGAGGAGAGCAGCAAATCGTGTTGCGGTGTCTCTGTCGACCAGACAATCTCCATCCGCTGGTTCATCTTGATGATCGCTTTCGTCGGGATCTGCTGCGCTGTCGTGGGCACCGTCCTCGGAGCGATGCGTGCGTCTGGAAGAGAACACCTCACCGTTTCCCTCCTAATGATAGGTATTACAAATTCATAAGTTAATTTAATTTCGGGTTAACAATTATAATTGTATATTACAGGAGTCGGGATTGTACTAATCACGGTTAGTGGCATCGCTTGGCGCCTAACGTCGCAAGATGCCCCGACGTGCCGTTCCATGCTCGGTTTCACTCCGACCCTTTCTACGCCAGGGTCCGCCGAGTCAGGTGAATGCCCGACAGACAGTGGTCGAAGGTTTATGTCCCGAGCCCCTCCCGTTTACGGACGACCACATCATCCGTACGCTGCCATGATGTACTCGGACTTCCAGTATCGGCAGCCGCCGCCTTCGTATCAGGCCTCGATGCAAGAGTACCGCCTCAGATTACTCGTCATGGACCGTGAAAGACAACAACCAGCAGCTGCGGCAAGTGTGTCGCTCCCCGAGCCCGCTTCACCACCGCCAACCTACAGATCTCAGAATAACACCTTAGTGAGGTAACATCTCACAAATACTTGCCAAAATCTTAAAACAGCTATAAAAAATACTGTTTACATTTGACATAGGCCATCGTTACTTCAGCGGGAAAGCGGACCGAGCCGGCCACCGAGCTACCGCGCCGGTACCATTACCTCAAGTCTGACCGAAACTGCTGAAACGGCACATCGAAGAAACCTTTCTACAGTGGTTGGCGTCAATACAGCCAGTATTGCCGTCAATACTACCGACGTGAAGACTGCGGCCGACACACCCTCCTTAGTCAGTGAATTGAAGAACGAGCGACCCTGTAAATACAATGACGAAATTAACACCATAGCCATCGTGCACACTGCGAACTCCAGTCAAGTGGTCCTAGGCCACGATGTTACCTCAGCGGTCAACAGTCCTGCCATCATGCAGCGCCACACTCTCGGGACAGTCGTACAGAGTCTTCAAGTCCTTGCACAGTTATGATGAACAGCCCTGGCGTCTACTGCATAGATGGACCATGGACTCAGGGGATACTCTGTTTTCTTATAGAACATTTCCAAAGTGTCACCATTATAGACATATTACTCCTCCTTTTATATCAGTTTTCAGAATATATACTGTACTACCATTTTATTCAGTATAAATGTTTTCATAAGCAGGTGCTTTTTGAATAAGCTTTTGTAACATTGTTGTCAAGTATACTCGTGCTGTTGTTTAAATCGAGTCAAAATAAAACGGTTACCGATTACATTTGCATCTAATATATTAATGTTTTCCCGCTAAAAATGTTGTCGGAAACGTTTCTTGATACGGCCACTTGAGGTCGCTAACTATACCCTAGCAGCAAAACCAACAAAACCTCAACGTTTGGCCACGGTTTGGCTGAGAAATTGATGTTTACAACTGGAAAAACGCCCTGTATACATTTCGTAGCTTCATTTACAGCATTTCAAAAGCTAGGCTGTTTCTTAAAGAGTACTTCAAACGTTTTGGAAGAGCTCGAGCAGAAATGTTGTTGCAATCCATGACGCCTGAGCAGGTAAACAAAACACCGAAGAAGAAACGCCCATTGTTAGACTGATCCAAAATTATAAAATTGTAAATAAAATCATGATTTCACAAAACTGTATTTCTAGGAGAAACGCGTCAAGTATTTAAAACGCAAGCTAGAGAACTGGCGTGAGTTTCTCGTAGTCTTATCGCCGCTGCTGCTGTGGGAGAAAGCCTGGTTTCCTGTCGCCCTGTCCGTTTCAGTTACTTCCATCTTCGGGTAAAATCAGGGGAAAAAACGAATATGAAAGATGTAAATGTAATCATCTCTTTTAGGATTCATTACTATTATGAACCCTCAGTATTGACCACAGTATCAATTGTCATGCTCTTTGCCACCGTGCTCGATTACGGTGTCCCCGCCCTGACGTCGGTGCTGCGGTCGCCCGAACAGTGGACTGCTATGAAGGGTAAGCATGCATCTGTCATACGTTATTCAGAAATTTATTAACATTTCAAACATGTTAAACGTTAGAGAAAGAATATGAAACCATCTGCGAATCTCTCGTCGCCACCCAGGATTTCATGTACGAGCAGTGGGTTTCGATTAAAACCCTAAAGGAGGCTCGCCCAAAGACGGTATGCGGCAAATTCAAATTCATGTCGATCGTAATCAATTTTTGTTTGTTTTTCCAGTACTTTGTCCTGCTGTTGAGTTTCTTCTCTACGATGGGCTGGATCGGCCATACCGTCAACAACCTGTTCCTGACCTACCTATGCGGTACGAGTTGTCGATTCCTCGAATACCCACACATTCTCTATTTAAAAAAAAAACATTTTTACTACCACGCAGTATTGTTTCTCGTTCTGCTGCCCGGGCTCAGGAAACACAAGATAGCCGAGCAGTACACCGCGTCTCTCGTTCTCAAGGTGGCGGACATGGTGAAAAGCAACCGAGAAGAAAAGGTCAAACGCAGCTAAGGCCGCTCACGACGCCCGAGATTCCTGTCTACTCCCTATTCGTTGTATACTCTTCTGTGATTTGATGACCCTTTCATGTATTTCATTATTTTGCCGGTATTGTTTTATTATTCATTTATTTTTTTTATCAGCTAATACTACAGTTAGCTTTATATGGGAAGACTGCACATTTCGTACTAGTCCATCACTTTGCAGCTTATTACACCCGAACTGAGCATTATTACATACACGTTATTCAACAATCGATGTAAAACCGTTCTTCCGTGGATATTGTTTTTATTTTTAATAATTTTAATTTATTTGACTATTATTCTAACATTGCAGCAGATAATTTGTTGAAAGGCTACGTGCTTGGCATCTGTTCAAAACTTCATTGCCAAGTGCCTATTTTCTTTTTTTCCAGATTTTTTTTACGCAGGAAGTTCAAGGCCGGACTTGTCTTCGTTTCCTCTGACTGGCACACGACAGGGAAAAAATGCTTTGAAAAACTTCTATTGCCTCAATGGGATTAACCACACGCAAAGAAAACAAGAACGAAGGTTTAAATTAAGAAATAAAAACAGTAAATTATGATTTAAAAAAATATGGCAGCGGTGAACTGATAAGGTTTGTCTAAAAAGAAAGAAAGGAGCGATTTACAAACCAAGAATGTCGCAAAAAGTCTCGTATTTGAGTTTCTCGTAAGGCGAGACGGAGAAACAGTCGTAAAGCTGATTCACTTTGTAGCAATCGGTCCGACTGAGACCGTCTCGCTGACCGATCCTGGCGTAGCCGCGTACTGGAACTAACGTCGGCTTGTCCCGAGCAATACTGAAAATAAATGAAATATTGGAATAACAGATTCGATTAAATTATAAATTATTTAATTATTATCGAAATTACTGAAATGTTAAACAAATTTCAATAAATTATATTTTAAAATGTTGATCAAGTAACGTATTTGATTGAATTAGGAAATATTGAGCAGAATTTAATGTTATTTTACCTGAAAAAATGGGTTCCGTAGTGCATGATGCTCTTGTAGTCGTACGGATGAGAGTAGGTTGTATTGGCCAGGCTGACTTTCTTGAAGTTGTGGACGAAGTCTTATGTTTTTGCATAAAATTAATGAAAATAAATTTGCTAAATAGAATAGAAAATTAATTTTCAATGAAGAAAATATTCATCAAGTCAGTCATTCTAAAATTGATTTTTAAATGTACGATTCCATAAGTCTATGTCAATTTTTAACTCTGCATAAACTCTCTCATAGATAATAGATATACTCTCTTTCTTGTAATGTTACGCAATTCGATGCAATTATGTCTTTTTTAAGTCTGTTATTGCATGCGTGCTGTTAAAACAGCTCTTTTTTTTAAGTATTCGCCTGGCTTTTTATGAGCAAATAATCCGGTTTGTCCCGGCAGGATCTCCCAACGCCTCCTCTTTTGGGACTGCGCAATATCGCAACAACGCGAAGTCCCGTTAGTTCATAAATCTCTTGCATTGTATTTGATTTATTTATAGCTTTTGCTTATATTGCACTTTCGGGTTCGCTACTAAGATGTGCTCAGTTGAAATCAGCGAAACTACGGTTAATTCGCGCGCTGGTAAACTAACTGAAGAGTCTGTAATTAAGGACATTCAAGATTTTCTGTTTGGCACGTGTTACTTATAAATAAAACAATTGAACTTGGAATGAGCTATTTTCGACTCAGCACTGATACATGGCGGCCTATCTTAATTCTGAAATAATAAGATTTCAGTCAAGTTGACATTTTACGTAACGTGTAAGCAATAAACTGTTTGACATTTTGTTAACACTTAACGAAATTAAGGCCGAGAAAGATAGACTGTAAATTAAATAGACAATATTTTAGCATTAGATAGATAGGTATATAATGATCGCATAAAAAATACAAAGATAGATTGATACGTATATAGACAGGTAGGTAGATACACAGACAAATAAAGAAATAGATAGGTATATAGATGTACAGTTAGTTAGATAGACACTTGCATAGCTGGACGAATTGATCGACAGGTAGTTTAGATGGATAGGCTGATAGCTAGACTAATAGATAGACAGGTATGTAAATAGATAAACAGATATTCATTTGGATGAATAGAAAGATAGATAGTTCGATGAAGAGATTGATAGCTGGATTGCTAGTTCGATAGATAGGTTAAATACAGATGGATAAAAAAAACATAACAGACGAATTTCCAGATGAATTGATAGACAAAGAAACAGATGAATAGATAGATAAATGGATAGATGGGTACATTGTTAGCTAGACATAAATAAACAGACAGGCAAATAGTTATTTGGATGAATAACAGACAGACAGATAGATAAAGAGATAGATAGAATGGATAGATAGACAGATAGATAAATAGATAGAGGAACAGATAGAGAAATGGATAGCCTGTTAACCAGACCTAGTTAAATAGACAGCCAGCTAGACAGTTACTTGGATGAATAGATAAATAGATAGAACAGATAAATGGATAGATAGATAGACGAACAGAAAGGTATATGGATTGGGGAATAGGTTGTTAGCTAGAAATAGGTAAATAGACAGACAACCAGATAATTATTTCGATGAATAGATGGATAGATGGATAGATAGATAGATAGATAGACAGACAGACAGATAGATAGATAGACGGATAGATAGAAAAATTGACAGATAATCAGATAATCATTTAGAGTAACAATTCGATGGCTTGATGAACAGATACACAAATAGGTAGACGTACACAGTTAGGTCCAAAAAGACATATAATAATTTTTTTGATAAATTAGATATTTTAATTTATACAAAAGTAATTAGTTGATACAAGGGATAAAAGGTAAAGTTACCTGGCACGACATTTTTCTCATACAGAGTGACGAAATCATCTCGGTCAGCGCGTGACTGCTCGTGGAAAACACCGAGGGCGTGCAGCATTTCGTGAATAGCCTTGCCGGGTCCTCCGAGGCAGTTGGGATGTCTTCCACTGGGCGGCTCCAAAGACAGAAGCTGCTGACCTCCCGTTCTGCCGATAAACGACCAGCACCTGCGGCAATTTGAAACCTTTAGCCCCACTTGCGTTAGCAATCAGTCGGCCTTCTTAAGAGGTCTTTAACCTCGTGCTGCTATCCCGCTTCCTATCTCAACACAACAGTGTTTAATATTCATCCACTGACTGAAACTAGTGATGGATAACAGGGCCATATAGCGTTCAGCGCGATTATGTTTAAAATCCAAAGATGCGTTTATAACCCAAGATTATAAAACGATGAATATTTGCCATCGCATTATTAGTACAACTTTGAATCATTTGATATTTTCTGTAATTTTCACAGATTAGAATTTAAACTATTTGGAAGAGAAACAGATATTAGGTTCACATAGTCTTACAAAAATTAAAGTTGATCGCGTGTAAACTGTGCTGTTATTTAACTTGATTTTATCTTGAACTTATCTATCTTTCCATCTCTCTTTATATCCATCTGGCTGTCTGCTTATCTATCATTCTATCCACCTATCTATCTATCTATATCTATTTATTTTTCTACCCGTCTATCTATCTATCTATCTATCTATCTATCTATCTATCTATCTATCCATCTAACTATCTATCTATCTATCTATCTATCTATCTATCTATCTATCTACCTATCTATAATCTAACCATCTATCTTTCTATATCTATATATTTTTCTATCCGTCTATCTGTCTATCTATCTATCTATCTATCTATCAGTCTGCCTCTGTATCTATTTACCGATCAATCTAACCATCTAACTGTCTAATCTACACAATCGGTACAACACATATTACTGCTATTTAGTATTACGGTCTGATTGTACTTAAACTTACAATATCCATATCGATGTTGCTACGTTTTCAATGCCACCTTTTACTAATAGCTTTACTTGACTGATGATAACTAGATGCTATCTTTTAAACTCGATGTAAAAAGCCAGTTCATTTCATCTTATTAATCGAAGCTATTGAAAATCTAATCTACCAGTCTACAGGAAAAAAAACAAGTCCGACAATGAAGCAATTAGTCGATAGCCAAAAAGAAACCATGGTAAAAAAGCTGATAAAACCTTGAACTGGCGCTTACCCAGAAGGTTTTTTCACGGGCCAGATGAGTACGTAATCCTCCGCTTCTCCATCGTACGGCAGGAAATTAATGCAAGTCATCAAACCGAGTGTATCGATAGCCTTCTGAATGGTTACACGGTCTCGCGGCACTACATAAAAAACAACAACAGTATGAAGACGGTTTAAGAAACTGTAACTCATGATGAGGCAAATCGGGACAATTGAACATACGATATTCGCGACTGATGTGGTAATGCACCGTATTGTTCTTCCATCTTCTTTCAGGGTAAACATCCCAGCGGAGCCCTACCCTTGAGAATTCTTCGTAAGCCTGAAATCAGTAAGTAAACATCTGAAATTAAATTAACATCGATATTAAGAAGTAATTGTAAAATCAGACTCATAAGTTCCACTGCAGTGCAACGATTGCAGCGAAAGGAAAAAGTTACAAACCGGTTTATTCGTACAAAATAAAACGATAGATGGGAAGAACGAGGTTCAATAACCGTTTCGGATACTTAAAAAAGGACATCAACTAAAATTACATTACTGAATTCAATCTTTGTTGTACATTTGGTATGAAGCTGTTTTTTAATGTTTTATTAAAATGTTTTAATTCACTGTCGTGTTTTCCTCGTGTCATTAAGAATTCTATCACATCTGCTGCCATGTATCAACACGTCGTTGATAGAAATAAATCCATTGATAAGACGCAGTAACCCAACGATGAACGCCCGTGGGGTACATGGAGCATTTGAAATTTTTCAAAGTCCGTCTGCAGCGGGAGACACGTTGCTTGGCAGCAGCATTAGGATTTAGTGGCGCAAAGTTGCCAGTCTGACGTGACGACTGTTTGGGTCGACAGAATAATAGCTGACAGAGGCTGACAAACCTGTTTGCTTAAGCCTGCGATGTCTCCTTCCCAGAACCCTCCTCGTACTTCGGGGTCTTGAAACTCTTGTGTCAACAGGGCACGTGTTTCCGGGTTGTAGTCCACAACTGCAACAGTGTTTTAATTAAAAAAAAAATATTATTTAACTGAAATAAATAAGTAGCTGGACGGGGGATAGTTGGGAGGTGAATATTAGGTAATGGTTATCCAAGTAGGCAAACAGAAGAATGATAGATAGATAGATAGATAGATAGACATATAGATAGGTGGAATAAAGTTATAGTTAGAAGGATAGTTAGACAGATCAATGAACAGGTAGAATATTAGACTGCAGTTGGGTAGACAGATAGATAAGACAGACAGATGGGTAGAAAGGTAGATAGGTAGATGAGATGGACACGTGGAAGAATATCTAAAACACAAAATGAAAAAAAAGAAGGTTAGATAGATAGTAAGATATATAGATGGATAGATATATAGATAGATAGATGGATAGGTGGGTAGGCAGATAGACTGACTGATTGACAAAGAGACAGGTCATCAGCTAGTCAGTTGGTAATAGATAATAGATGGCTTTAAGTGGACCCTTGTAGATCACAGACATATAGATACCCGGGATAGACAGATAGATAGATAGATAGGTAGGAGGGAGATAGATAGATTATAAAAGGATGAATAGACAGATTTGCTAGAGACTGCAACCTGCTGAAAACCACTGATAGATTCGTCGCCACCTCTTGAACTGTGCAGATCAGAATAATATCACGTGTAACAGGTCTTCCATCGTTTTTGAATAGACTAAATAGACACATATGACGCGAAGACGACTTGATGTTTCCACGGGTTCGTAAAAAAAAACTTCCGCTTGGATGGATGGCTGAGGAGAGAAACAGAAATGATGCCCGAAAAAAGTCAATTCAATGCAGGTAGAACGTGTCGTTTCCGTGTGCAGCAAAATTCGCAGGGTTGTCTACTTATCCATGTCCTCTGCGAATGTTCAGCACAGAATGATCAATGGATTGAACGGAGTTGGAACCAGCAACTTAACCTCGTCCGATTGTTGCATCTTTTTTTCCAAAAGAAGCTGGGGTGCCCACATGGGGGAGAGGCTAGGACGGTGAACTCAACAGGCAAGTTTTTGACCCTATTTCTGACCTTTATCGTGACCTTTGCCAACCTTCTCCACGTCTTTACTGGCCCTTGAAAGTTTGAATTTATAATTAACTTTCACGGTCACGGTCCCCAGTGTGAACTAACCGTAACTCCTTTTAGGTTATCACACCAGTAAAGAAACCTTAATTTAGGCCCTGATGACAGGTAGACTGAAAGATAGATAGACAGATAGATAGGTAGAATGGATTAGATAGAGTGGACCGCAACCTGCTGAAAACCAGTCTGCTATAACAGTGCCTGCCACAGTGAGTACTGGCCGCGCGCATTTGTCCCCCGAGAAGTTTGATTGCTCAGCAGCACATACACTCAGTTATCTTTTTGATTTTTCAAGGTATAAATAGTTTCGAGAAATAAAACAGAACGCATACCTGTTTTCTGCAGCAACTCCAAGGACACATCCGGCAAGGACACTGGCGAAGGCAGCGGGCTACTAGAACAGTAGCAACTGAAGATGCTGGCTAAAATCACCCAGGATAGCATCGTGTTATCGTCTTTGGTCTGCGGTTTACTCGGGTAAACAAGACTTCGGGTTGTCGTATCGCTTTCCTCTTGGTTTCTCTTTTCCAATTACTTATTCCTTCAAGATACTAGTAAAATTAGATCATTAGAATCTATTTCAACTTAATTAACTAAAATCTTTTTACCTTTTCCTGAATTGAATTCAGTGCCCAAAAAGAGGCATCCTTAACAATGACCAGGTTGTTAGCGAGTTGCGCGGTACACTCCACTGGAGGCGGGGATGATGCGCGCTCGGTAACCAGATGAATACTGGACTTACCGCGCAACATGTAACTTGGTTTTATACGAAGTCCTTCCTCGCGGAGTGGCCCGGGGCGGGTTCGTTACCTTCTTGAAGTTACTTTTGTACTTTCCTTAAACCTATGAATCTAATCTTAACCTGACTTAAGTTTAATTTAACGCTTTTTTACAGGGTTGCAGAATAATGATCAACAATAGCTATTTTCGATTAGATGATTGTTTGAATTACGTAAGATATCAATGTACACTTTTTGTTACATTGTACTTTATTAGTGAAGTATACGGTATAATTTTATCACTATGCTTCTGTCTATCTATCAATCTATGGATATATCGATCTAACCTATCCGTTCATCTATGTCCCTACCTATCTATTTTTTATGTGCCTATCTGTCTACCCATCCATCCATGTCTCCATGCATCTATTTACCTATCTATCAACTCACCCATCGACCCATCCATCCAACCGTATATCTGTCTATCTATCTTTCAATCTATCTACCTATTTGTCCACCTAACTTTTTATCTACCTATCGATTGATCTATATACATACCTGTCTAGCCATGTGTCCGTCTATCGATTTATATAACATTATACTAATGTGCGTTTGTTTAATTAATCCATAAACAATCCTTATTACCACGCAGTTAATTACAATTATAGTAGATAGTTTTAATGATTAAAATAAAATAATAAGGGTTAACTAATGTCTTCTCAGCTAAACAATCGACAGACAAGAGAGATAGAATGCGAAGGTCACGGTCAAGGCTTTTTCGTAGCGCTGCTCAAACAACCCCTGTTGCATGCGTCAAGACGAGAAGTGGCAAACTCTTCTCGGTATAATCGTAATACAAACCAGCAGGGCCGGCCAACTGGCAAGTGACAGTTAGACGCAGTATACTGGTTTCTCCAAATCTTTCCCCTTAAACAGCCTGTGGGGTTCAGGGGTGCCCACAGGGGGGTGGGGGAGGGGGTAGGATGCGGTTCGCGCCGTGCGTTTCCCCATCGTGATGGGAAAAAAGGAGGCGATTTTTTTGTTAATTTTTGTTAATTCTGGCCAACTTTTGGGGGGATGGGCACCCTTGGTGGGGCTAACAAGCTCAATTGCTGCTAGCCATAGAACCACGCCCAATTACGTCTTGAAAACCAGCGCAGCATCATCTGGAACCTGTTTTGACAGTTGGTCTGTTGGTCATGTTGGGTATATGGATATAGTCTGACATCTTTCTCCTTTCAAAGATACAAAATCACGAACACAGTGCAGTATAATTTTCTAAAAGATTTAGAAGTAAACATTTTCCGGATAATTTACATAAAAAAAACAGATTCGTTTTAGTTTTGAACCTTGAGGCACTGTTTAAGCACAGACGTTTGAAACTGAGCTATTTGCATCTTTAAAAGATTAACCTGAATTTAAGAAGATGATTTACTGCATAAAAAGATCGGGGATTTCAACCTGATGTTTGGTCACATTCCAAGTGGAAGGGTCCTTTGAACTATTAATTAGTTTTATCATTTTTTTAAGCGAGGACATTAGAATACACGTGAATTCGTATTGTAGACTGTATGCATTTAAATCGCGACATTATTAGGATTAACTGCAATGTCATGGAGGCCCTAACGTATGACTACCTCTCGTTATTATGTTAAAACGGTGCCGACAAACACATTATCGTGCTTCGGCATCGTTTCGAAAATCGGATGACGTTCGCGGTGCATGTCTTCAAGTACAAGGCGAAACGCACGGCTACATGTGTTAATGTTCCTGGTCACCTTCGAAACTGCGATTCAGTTTTATTTTGCTTGTTTATTATTCTTTAGTGAATTTGTTTTTGGCTACTATCCCATTTTAGTTTAGTTAGAAACCGAGTCCATGAATCATTGATGAATTGATTCGAATAGATTATGACAATAATCTTCGTAAAAAAACGGCTTTCATTCGAAATGAATTTAAAAATTTGACTTTAACAAAGCGGCCGGTATCAATAACAAAATCAAGACGAAAAAATCAAGGTAGATACACGCATCATACAAGTATTACTGTAATAACCTACTGGTCGATTTAAAATAGAATAAGATTCAATTACGTAATAACGATATCTCAAACACCTTATAGGATATCTGTAACTGTTATATTCCTACCATAAACAGTCATTTTTCATCATATCTTAATTTTTCTTTAAATTGATATGTGTCTTGTTCGAAACAAAAACTTTTACTCAAGTTTTCTTTTTTTCAAATCTGACTTTATCAAGCGGGGGGGGGGGTTTAAAGTACACAAGTTTCATGTTACTTTTTTCCTCACTATTTTTCCCTAAACATATATCACAAAAGCCATCAAAGTCATTCGTTTCCAAGAGCTGGTGTTTTCGTCCGAAGTGAACGACACAAAAACTAACGCTTCCTCGGCATTGTAATAACTGACCTGTCTAATTCACGTCTCGCAAAAAATGGATACGTTCTTCCTTTTTTACGCCGACTGTACCGTTACGAAAATGAAAGGCAAAGACAGATTTATTTGCTTTGCCTCAAGATAATTTGCCTTCATTCTTTCTCTGTATACATTTCGTCTAATTATTCATCTTACTGTCGGCAAACATTATATACATGTGTATTAACAGAGTGAAATAGAAAGAAAGATAACAGATACGATAGACAGACAGACAAATTGGTAGATGGATAAAAGTTGATAGACAGATATAGGTGGAAACGATACAGATATAGATAGATGGAAAGTTGGATTGATACAAACGTAGTTAGGTAAATAGAGTGACAGATAGGTACTGATATAGATAGGCGGCTAGGCGAACAGGAGGATAGATTTAGATACAGATAGATAGGTGGATTGATCCAGAGTTAGGTAGATAAATAGGGAGACAGATTGGTACATAGATAGACAGGCGAATAGGTTATAGGAGCAGATATAGATAGATAGGTAGACAGATAGACAGGTGGACTGATGCAAACATAGTACTACCCTCACCGAGGAATAATCTGTCTCCATTGCTTTCTTTTCTGCACCACAGTAAAGTAATACTTATGTAGCCACCATTTCATTCAGTTTTTGTGTTGGCGATTTTAAACGCTGTCGCAGTAGTTGATTTTAGGTAACCTAGCTTTCTCTGCGGTACTTCAGATTCAATTTAACAATTATATTCAGTGAATGAATTGTCTTTGTTATTTGCAATGTGTGTTTGTGAATAGCAATCGAAACATAGTACTACCCTCACCGAGGGATAGTTTGTCTCCATTGCTTTCTTTTCTGCACCACAGTACAGTACTTACGCAGCTATAATTCAGTTTTAGTGTTCGCGATTTTAAACTCTCTCGCAGTAGTTAGTTTTAGGTAACCTGGTTTTGTCTGCCGTACTTTAGATCCCATTTAAATAATGTTCAGTGAATGAATTGTCTTTGGTATTTGCTATGTGTGTTTGTGCGTAGCAATCGAATGAAGACTGAAATTATTCATTAGTTGGAAAATTCGCAATTGAAAAGAGCGTCAAAAGTTGGGTCGTCTCATATACTACACGTGGGTACGCAGTTGAGTCGACCGCAGTTGAAAAGAGCGTCAAAAGTTGGGTCGACTCATGTAC
>JAIQCU010001754.1:0-17860 GCA_022114935.1 Leptestheria dahalacensis
GTGTAGCTAAAGAGTCCTCTATGCACACCGGATTCTTGTACAGTGCAACTAATTAGCTTTATTGACTATTCTGAATGATTGTCATCTATTTTAATACTATAGTTGTAATCATTATCGTTGGAATTTAATTAGAATGCCTTTATAAGAAGTAGACTTTAGTAACTGACTTTTCGAGTAAATATCAAGCAACAATCTCCTAGTTTTGAACTATCCGCTAAACCTAGTTATAACATCAGTAAATTAACTTGAATGCTGAACACAGGAGTAGTTATTATAGTCGACTTATAGTGGTATCTGGTGAACAGTTACTATATAATCAACTGATTATCAAGCGATTGTATGGTAGTTCATAACAGACTAAGTGTTAATGATAGATAAGTATTCTTTAATAATATTTAACTACAGAATGTCTTCAGGTACTAAAAAGCATTAATTTTAAGTAAGATATTTTGATTTATGATTAACTTCACTGAAGATAATTAATTAATTAATTAATATAATTATTAATTATAGTTCAATATAACATAATATAAGAGTATTAATAATATGGTTCACGTATTAAATATTTGTGATCAAATGCTAAATGATAGTTGCAAGAGTTCTGTACAAAATCCATTCTTGTATTAATTTTATTAATCAATGAACAACTTTATAAGCACATAAGAAAAACACACAGATTCATATATTCATGTTACTTTTGCGGTAATCGCAAAAGTTAGGAATTAATAAAAATAATGTACAGCAAACCGTTGGCTTTTGAAAACAATTATAATTAAAAACCGAAGGAATCCGAAAAATAGTTAAAAAATAAAATGGAATATACAGAGAACTTTAAAATTTTCTGGGAAAATACTTTTGAAAACAAAAAACAGTAACACACGCTGCGGGCGCGCGAGAATCTTTCAAGAATCTTTTGGAAGGTAGTGGCGGGGAGGATATACAAACGAATGGTTGGGCGGGTTGGGCCATATAGAATGCGCTGCAATGACTGAAATAGCAATAAGAGAAGGACAATGGTAGAAGATTGTAAGTGGTTATCAAGCAAATGGAGACAGTAAAAGCTTGGCAGGCTAGAGTCAACAGTCGTTTGTCATTTGTTTTATACGATTCTGTTTTTGCTGGGCTACATGGGTTGTGACAGCGTAGATTTTCCGCTCGGCTTCATACAGATGACCGATGATAGCGACTCCATCTCATTCCCCCAATCCCCGCCATAACCTTTCCTCCCACCTCCGCGAAAGATCCACCCTCAACCCCAATCCCCCCACAGCCATATTGGACGTTCTTGTATTATACCGTCACTAAACAACTCTTTCCCTGTTTCATGGCCACTGACTTCCATAATACTGCCATCTGTCGTCGGAATTTTAAATAAACAATCCAGGCGCAGGGTCGAACATTGAACCCATTTCCCGGTAAAATCGCGCAAGTCCAAATTGTGTTTTTAGACATGTGAAGTCAAACTCGATTAAACTCATCTTTTCGACTTCAGAAACGTAAATGCAAAGTAAAGGACAAGTCTCCATCGAGTTTCTTCCAAAAGGCAGAGCCACCTAGCGGTAATTCTATGCAACTCAAGTAACTCTAATCCATATAGGATGGTTTAGAAACTAGAACACCCGATGTCGGAAAGAAGCTCTCTGATTGGTTTTATACGTATATGAACCGAGGTCTCAAGTTTGTCTAAAACGGCTGTATTCCCTAACAGCGCCATCTAAGGTCATTTACTTTCAGATACTGGTAAGATAGGCGGAAACATGTAGGCCTAATATCGATGTCGTCCGCCTTTTGACAGCTAGGTGATTTGCTTGTTAGATTGAGGATGGCGCCCTCAGGTGGCGCTAGAAGGCAATTCACCACGAAGGGAAGCCATCTTTAGACTCGTTTGTCACAGAAACTGCGGGGGATCCTACTTTATAGCGGGAAGTTTGAAAAGTATGACGCTTACATAGCTGTACACTTCCCGTGAATTCTGGAATTACACAGGACAGTTTAAGAAAAGATTCTTGAAAGATTCTGTGGCAGGAACACACGGCTGGGAAATATAAAGCGATCAAGCGTAGTAGGGACGGTATAAACTTTGATCGTTCTTGATGGAACCGGCGTGAAAGAGAGAGTTATCCTCGTCACAGTGCAACTCTTCCTCGTCGACATTGATGTCCTCTTCGTCAGGATCGACTTCCTCGTCGGCCGAGAGGGGCGTTTCCTCGGAGCTGTTGGGCGTGTCCTCGGCACTCAAAGTCTGAGGTGATTTGCTGCTTTTCGACCCACTTTTGGCACTCTTGGAATTCTTCAGTTCCTGTTGGGCTTTTTTGCTGCGTTTCCACTTCATGCGCCGGTTTTGGAACCATATCTTCACCTTAAGGATTAAACATTACGTAAATCAACCATTTGATCAAGGTTGCAGGAAAAGAACGGTTCTTGCTGGGGAAAAGTTTATCGCTTATAGTACCCACGTTTTCGAAGATATAACAGCCAAAAAATTGTCAAGTGTAGACCCGATAGTACTTTATATACGAGTAAAGTTTCAATCAAATCAGATTTTTAGGTTTGTCAAAATAAAATGTTAAAGTTAATTCAGAACCCTTTCTTTTAATCTCTATAGACAGTACCACAGGAGGCTCTATTTGTTTAGAGATGGGAACTTTAATTTGTAAAGTTTGGTTGTCTGGCCTTTCGGTTGTTGACTAATAAGTTTAGCCGCGGCGGCGGCTGTATGTTATAGTTAGCTAACCTGTGTCTCTGTAAGCATGAGCGATGTAGCTACTTCGAAGCGTTTCGGCCTGGACAGATATTTGTTCTGGCGAAATTGATTTTCCAGTTCGAGGAGCTGCTGACTGGTGAAGGCCGTCCGTGGGCGGCGCGTCTTGCCCAGAAGCGCCGCTGTCGTCGCCGCAGCGCTGCCTAATTACCGTAAACATTGATTTGATTACACTGAACATGTTACCGATATAAACTAGGATTTTAGAATAAGCAACGCATATGATTTACTAAACGAATAACTTTACGGAATAAAGATTAACTGTAATTTGACGGTTGTTATCATTTGTATTTTTCCCTTTTACGTTGGAGAAAATAAATGGCTAGTTAATTGGTGATACGCTTTCGAGATAATTGCGATAAAAAGCCAAAGGGTGGAAAGGGTTCGCTGTTGACACAGGTCTATGACAACAAGCTGAGGCCAACAAGCAGACTAGAACTAAGTAGCTTATACAAAGCGTAGCGATAAGATTAATGCTGCGCTTTGTATATATTGTCAACGGGCGATAGAAACACACATCAAACACCTACCACGCTTCGGCCAAACCGAGCAAACATGTCAGCTGTTTTCGCTTTTCGGATCTCCCTCCAGTCATTTTAAAACGCAATAACATATAAGTTATAACCTAATCAGTCTCGAGAGGTAGTTTTGAGGCGTCAGATTTGCCGTGTTTAGATAGTAGGGTGAATTACTTATGATATTGTATAGGTAAACAGTTAGGTTGATAGATGGACAGGTGGAAAGGTATTATAGATAGATGATGAAAAGAGGATGGATAATGGATAACGGATGGATGGATGGATGGATGGATAGATCGATCGATAAATAGATAGATTAGATAGTTACATTAGATCTAATTGATAGATAGATAGATAGATAGATATATCTGGAATGGTAGACAGACGCATAGAGACAGACAGACGGATAGATTGGCGTATGTATAGACGGATAGACAGATTGATATAGAAAGGTAGAAAAGTAGACCTGACAAACAGATTGATAGATAGATAGACAGACACACTGAAAGAGAGACAGATAAACGGATAGATAAGCATATAGATAGATATTTAGATAGATAGACGATAGATAGATATCTAGAATGATAGACAGACGCATAGAGAGACAAACAGATGGATAGGCGTACCGGTAGACCGATAGATAGATAGAAAGGCAGACAAGTAGACAAGTAAAGATAGATAGATAGACAGACACATTGAAAGAGAGACAGATAAACGGATAGATAGGCACATAAATAGATAATCGGACAGATAGATAGAAAGGTAGACAGATGGACCAATAGACTGATAGATAGAAAGATATGATAGGTCGATAGGCACGACCGTAACAAGTACTGTTGAAACACCTGTTCAATGAAGATTTTCATAAGTTGCCAACCCCTCCTCGTACAGGGGGTTTCTTGAGAAAGTGTGTACACGAGGAAGCGTGATGGTTTGGCGATGACATTATAAAAGACAAATAAGCGGGCGTTTAAAAGGCAAACATGACGAGATATGACACTGCGTCTGATTTGCTCAGTCTTTCAGTAGGCGAACTAATAATGAGTCTTTAAACTACCATTTCTGAAAAATCATTGCGATATAATCATTAAAAGCTATAATCACCGATCATAAATGAACATACGAATGTTGATAGATGGATAGGTAGACAGATAGACAGATAGACAGACAGATAGATAGATAGGCAAATTGATAGATTGACAGATAGATAGACAGATAGGTAGATAGATATACAGATAGATAGATATAGATAGATAGATAGATAGACAAATTGATAGACTGACGGATAGATAGATAGGTAGATAGATATACAGATAGATGAATAGACAGATAGATGATGGGTAGACAGATATACAGATAGACAGACAGATAGATAGATAGGCAAATTGATAGATTGACAGATAGATAGACAGACAGGTAGATAGATATACAGATAAATGGATAGACAGATGGATAGGTAGACAGATAGACAAAAAGTTAAAACTTTATTGCTCTAGATGTTCGTAGTCTGTAATCATTGCATGATTCTTACCCTTATTTCTCACTGGTCTGAATATAGTCTTTTCTCATGATTCTTAGATAGATAGATAGATAGACAAATTGATAGATTGACAGATAGACTTAGTTAGATTTTTTGATTTAAATTGTTCGTAGTCAGGAATCACTGCTTGATTCTTACCCTCATTTCTCATTGGTATTGGCCAATGTGTGGTGATTCTTGGGGGTAGCGAACCCCTCGTTGCCGACCCACGCAATTGTTAAGGTAAACGCGCACAGGTGAGTACACAGAAGCTCTGGCTCTTAAGGTGCTCTGCTAAACCACCACTTGAGCACGCTGCTTAACTCTCAAACAACAATCTGTGTGTGCCCTCGCACAAACGTTGCCTTATTCAGTTAACTTTGGCTCCCAACACTTTAACGCCCTTTTCAGTGTCGACACTTAATCATTCAATCATTCCGGTATTACCATTTTTCTAAAACTCAATAAGTAACATGAAATTTGAATATTTCAAGATTGACTCGTTGTAAAAGATATAGGTAGAATCGTGTTCTTATCGTGTGTACACTTTTTGGAATTGGATACTTTGAGCCTGTTCGGGTCCATACCAAGTATATCAACGTCAGGTTCAAGCCAAACACGTTTCTCCGATTCTATATTGACTTTAGCCCGACCAGATAAACGGTTCAATTTTCAAGGAAAAAATTATCGACAAAAATTGGAAAAGCTGAACAAGGAAGAAACGAGCCACTGGGAGATAAGATAAAACTGTCGATAAGCTTCTGTTTCCAGCAAGGGTGTATCAGTTACAGTGCGATAAGGTTTATTAGATACTTAAGGCTATTCATAATTGACATTAACTAACTTAGTCAAAATCAGTATGTTCCTAAAAGAGGCGAATCTCAAGTAAGTGCTAAAATCAGCTATTCAAGTTGCTGTATACAGACAGAGAAACAAGTAATTGTCAAGTGAAATGACACATGTTTATCATGAAATCATCAAGCTGCTGTGAAGCTACGTACAATGTTAGTCATCCATCCAGCCAGCAATCAAGCAACCATTAGGTAGTTTGTGTATCAAGGAGTCATCAGCAACTACTGCTAGGTAACCAACTATCAGTAACGATGAATGGTTAGTAACTATCATACTAACTGACGAATTACTCAGTATTCATGTAACTATCAAGTACGGTCGTAGTACTGCCTAGTATAAAGATAGATAGATAGATAGATAGACAGTCAAATAGATAGTTATATTACATATGATACACATAGGACAGAAGAATACACAGGATTCACGGGCGCCATCTATCGGCCGGTCAGGATACCATCTAGTACAGGTGCTGAAATGGCTTTTTAATCTGTTCATAAGTGCTGTGTGCCAAAGAGAGCAACCGAGATGTGTGTGGAGTAGGAGCACGTGACTGAAGCTCAATGATTTATACCGAAAACCAATGGGGGGGGGGTGACAAATACGAGTCACGTGACCCCAGGTCAGCCGGGGCCAGATGTGACCTCAGGCAGCAGCAGCCGATATATGTATATACCAACCGTCCCCATTACACGCTACTATTCACATTCATGACCACCCCCATTCACCGTTTAACCCTAATGAAATTATCATAACAATGGGCCTTCTCCCTACAATTATACATTACACACACAACAAGGGCCCATAAACCAGAGCGCCTTCCTCCCCCCTTCACAGTGATCGCATTGCCAACTTTCAGCTGAAATCTCTTCGTAAACACAAAATACAACACTCGGGAAATAATCCGATTTAACAATATAATTAACACTGTGGGGGAATTTTATTTATCTATCTATTTTTTATGTTTAGCATAAAAGAATTCGGGTAAATAACATTGGCAGTTGTATATGTTTGAACTTGTAATGAAATTGCGATTAGGAATTAACTATCAGTCTAATTTGCATTAATTTGAATATACTCTCTAATTTTACCGTTAATTGACTTATCTTTAATTTTTCTACTCCTATTTTCTCATTGGTTATAAAACACACTCGTCTTCATTGGCTACTGTTCCAGTTACTGGAATGAATTGAACTTCGTTTCCTTGTGTCGAAATTAAAAGAAAGATGCTGATTAAACAATTAACTAAGTTTAATAATATGTAATTTAATTCTGCAGTAATGATTCTAGTGGAATAATAAATCAATAACATTTGATATTCCAATTACGTCGACTGGTGAAAATATGTGTTTTCTCGACGAGTCGAGCGCGCGACAGTTTGACTGCGGCTAGAATCGAATTTACCAGTGGGCGGGCGCGGTTAATTAAGGGGAACAGGTAGCGAAATTCAATTAAACAAAAGCCTCATAAAGATGTAGCATAAATTGAAGTGCATTGTTGGCCGTCCTTCGTCATTCTCGCCGAGAGCGAGATGGAAAAAAACGGGTTGGACACTTGCAATTGTATTGTTTGTTTAATTGGTGCCGTGTCAAATTGATCGAGTAGCGCGGCGAATAAAATACAGTTCGGCACATATGCCATCACATGGTGCGAAATGTGTGTTTCTTATTTATTTACAGTTATGATTAGCATGTCATTTGCATTCAAAGGGCCCACACAGCAGGCCTTTTTCTATTATCCTTCCAAGTTCTCGATATCAAAAGAGTACGAATGCTCGTTTTTTGCCCTTATTATTTATTATTCCCTCTCCCCTATTTACTTGCTCATTTACCATTCGTCAATGCTGATATGTCGTTTGATAGAAAGCAGTTACACTGGATTAGCTGTGTTCGGAAGGGTTGGTGAGTTACTGACAATATAGAAGTACACAGGTAGGTTGGTGATGGATAGTTAGATTGACACCAGTTAAACAGATAGATAGATAGATAGATAGATAGATCAAGATAAATATAGATAGATAGATAGATAGATAGTTATATAGATAGACAGACAGATAGGCAGATAGATAGATAGGTAGATAGATATACAGATAACTAGACAGATAGATAGATAGAGATAGATAGACAGATCAAGATAAATAGAGATATATAGTTATATAGATAGACAGATAACTAGACAGATTGACAGATAGATAGACAGACAGATAGATAGATAAATACATAGACAGATAGATAGATAGATAGGTAGATAGACAGATAAATAAACAGACAGATAGACAGATAGACGGATAGGTAGATAGATAGATGGATACGTAGATAGGTAGATAGATAGGTAGATAGATACATAGATAGACAGATAACTAGACAGATAGACAGATAGATAGACAGAAAAATAGATAGATAGATAGTTAGATAGACTCGTAAAAATACCCGCTTCATTCATTGGAAACCTCGTTGAATAAATTTCAAGAATAAGGTTTGTATATGAAAGATAGATAAGCTGTCGATACTGAGTAAAGCGGGGACTGGATGAAAAAACACGCTTAATTGTCTTATTTGTTTATTCATTGTTTTGAGGGGGGATTATTAATTATCAGCTTGTGTTGGCGTTGTGTGTTGTGTTGTGTGCCAACATCTGCTTGATGGTAAAGAACGATATATCCCACTTTAACCACCGCCCAGACAACTGCTACTTTATTTACGCACCATTCGTGTAATGAGTAGAATGCAAATTAGCCCACACATGCATCGAATTTTCACGTCGCACGCCATCTTTTCAGCTTTTTCGCACTCTTTGGCTTAGAACTTCGACCATAGTAACTAGAACTAAAAACTACTGAAGAATGTCTGATTTTAAATATGTAAAACCATTGAAATTATTGATTCAGATTAAGTTAATTAAACTATAATCAAAATAGACTCTAGCTTAGCTTTAAAATAAGTTTCGTTTTCAGTATATCTGTTGTTCTACTCGATACCGTTCGCTTGATACTTACTTGATAAATACTTGATTTTCCACTTTGTATTCCTATCTCTTGGTTATTGTTATAAGTTAAGATTGTCTATTCGTATCTATTTATTAATCACTTGTAAATAACCTGATTATTGCTTGAAGAATACTTGATATTGAGTTACAGAGATTTTCATGATTGTGCCCGGTCATGTCGATATACTTCAAGTTAATTAACTGATTTTTTTTATGAGTTTGCAATGATCTAGTTGATTGAATTAAGCTGAAATGAGTGTAATTTGAATCTTACCTGACAAATCAGCTCCAAATCGGTGGTAAAGAACCCCGGTCCTAGCTAGCCATTCGAGATGCGCCGAATGGAAAGGAGCAGCAGCTGCAGCAGCATGGATAGCAGCCGCATTGTTAAAGATAGGGTTGAAAACCTGCGACGCTGTTGAAACACCTCCTTGCTGGTGGTACATGTGCAGCATGCTACCTGGCTGCTGCTGACGGCCTGCTACCAAAGGTACAGGCTGCTGAGGCCAAAAGCAAGGCTGCTGCTGTTGTTGTTGCTGCTGCTGCTGCTGAGGCTGCTGTTGAGGTGGTTGATGTTGTCCCGCCGGGCCATTGGTCGGTTGCGGTACCGATGTTCCGCCGGCTCCCGGGCTGTTTAGTTCCGGATCCCCGGTCATGCTGCTGCGGCTGCTGCTGCTACTGCTGCTTCGTCTTCCTTCGGAGACCGAGTCGAAAACTGCTCCGAAGAGATTGGTTTTCAACCGGAGTTGCTGCTGTGGTGATAGCGATTTGTCCGCTCGGTGATCTTCGGCTAAAAGCGAGTCAATACAGAACGATTTGCGCGCCATTTTTTTTTAAACTCTAGCGTCCGATGAGTGAAACTACTCAACGCGGAAAGCTTTCAAGAGCTTGGTTAGTCGCAATGCGGAAAAGTGAAATCACCTTAACTTGGGAAATGACTGAAAGATACTGAAAGTCTACCCGGGTTGTTAGCCAGCGTATAGTGTTCAGAACTTCTCCGTTGTTGATACGGCGATGAGGTTGACCTAAACACTTGAAAACTTGGCTGTAAGCCGCTTCCCATTGGCTAGTGGAGCCGGCCGGGGGAGGAGCAGAGAACCCCTGCGGAGGGAGGAGCTGCGACTGCGGACGAGATGGCGATGATGGGGCCAAAACAAGCCAGATTGATTCCATTATGAGATTTCTGTCCTCCATAGTGTACAGGATCCCTCCATCGTTCGTCTTAATGATGCACTTACTGCTACTGAATTGCTGCAAGTTAATTGAAATCAGGCATAGGAACTTTTAGTCAGCAATTTAGGATATGTATATTCGTTTTTATAAATATTTAGATTAGTATTAAGTTAATTAAAATTAATATTTTTAACTCCAACAATTCAGTAAATTCAGTAAATTCAGTAAATTCAGTGTCAGTAACTTTGGTCGTTAACTTACGGGTTACTTTCATGGATAGACGGAAACGACATTAGTTTATAACTATTTAAGTGTAATCACGTCCCAGTTATGCGTTTATTCGACTGCTAAATCCTAAATGTCAGATGCTTTTGAACTGATTCATCATATCACTGGTTTAAAACAGTAGTCTAAAACGACTTGACTGAACATTGCTAATTGTTGACTTAAAATTACTACATACTTGCATCTTCTGAAACACCTTAATGTATCGGGGCTCACAACCCGTGTAGTTTGCACAAAACAAGTGATACCGTGTGCCACAAAGCATAAGGTATGAAAGAACGTTAGGACGCTTAACTTTTGAGCTCCAGCCATACTGCAGATTTGTTGACGAATTTGACGGGTTGTTACTAAACTGAAGACTTTTATTCTGGATATAAAAATACGCATAATTATCCTCTTTATAACTGTGAGATTCACATATACCAAAAGTTGGTTCTCTAAATATATTTAACTTTTACTACTGTAAAAATAAATACCTAGTTTCTGATGGCCTCCAGGCCATGGTAACTTAGCCATCTGGCCCGCATAGGTCACGTGACCAAATTGAGCCCCGGTAGTGATTTCAAGCTAATCATGCTGTTAGTAGGCAGAAGAGTAATAGTTTGAGTATGATATAAATTATTATCTTATTAGTTTATATTTATTAAAATATATAATAATAATATAATATATTAACATCACGCCAACTGCAGGGTATTACTTAATTCATAAGATACCGTGACTACTTTATTGTTATGTCATTTAACATGACAACCACATGCAAATGTCATATCATTGACACTGCCGTTTTTCCATCGGTTATCAATTGGTTATCAGTTGAGCTGTGTATGTTTGATTTGTTATTGTAGTTGTATCATCACGAAGAATATATTAAGTAAAACGTTATGATTTATAATTAAAGTGTGTGGTATTATTTAAATGCGTTGTTTAAAGCCATTTTCCGTTCTATTTTATGTAATATCATTTTGAAACGCTAAGAAAAATACTTACATTTATATATAATAATATTGACCGTGTATTTACTTGACATTTCTTGACTTGACTTAACGTAACTTCCCGAGTCCGAGTCCCTTGATTGCCCCACCTTCGTAGGGAATCGAGTCAAACGGCAGGGTCACTACCGCCGGGCCAACCTGGCCTTACATTTATATAGTTTTGTGTTTCAATTATCAATAAATTGGCTTGCGATCTAGGGGATTATTGTTCATTACCTAATTCAGAACCCATAATAAGATCTCTTGGTATTAGATACAGTTCATTGAGAGCTATATCTGATCAGAATTCTATTTTCATTTTTTGAAAGTTAACTCGCAGGTAAATGCAAAATGCAACGTTGACTTTTTCACTTGTTAGTGCGCTATAAGATATTCTAACAAATTCTAATTAAGGTTCAAAGGTAAGAAGGAACCCATTTGTAGTTTAGGACGGCGTAAAATAGTATACATTAATTATACAGTGTTGCGTACGAACTTTTTGCATAAAGTATATTCGCTACATGGAAAGATAGATAGATAGGCAGATAGATAGATAGATAGATAGATAGATAGATAGATAGATAGATAGATAGATAGATAGATAGATAGATAGATAGATAGATAGATAGATAGATAGATAGATAGATAGACAGATAGGGCTTATGCAACCTCAAATGACCGCCATCTTGACGGGCTGAGTGATCAGCTAATCGTGTTTTGTTCTACGCAAAAGACCAAGGATATTTCCGTTGTAGTTTCTCTCTACTTTGAAATCAATCCGTTCTTTTGGTTCTACAAGCTTATGACCATGAAAAGTGATAATTCAAATTCACAGCTCTCCTGTACCCAGCAGAAATCAGCAAGTTGCGAGGGCCTGCTGAACGACATACTGCTAACCTGCTGGATTTGCGCGTATATCAGCAGTTCCAGCAGTTCCTGCCTCCATAAGCAACCAGACTGGAACCAGCAGAACTAGCTGAACTGCTGGTAGACCAGCCTGGTTTTTGCCATGGATATGTATAAGCCTTATGGAGAGTCACGTGACGTGACGTCATTAAAGTCCTATAGCATGCATATATACAATATTTTTTTAAAGATGAGATGTACACGAAGACGCATATAGGTTGCATCTTTATGGGTGTTTGGGTGCATGTATAAGGGGGTTTGCAGAAGAGGTGGGTTTGGGGGCCGGGCACGGTTATAGGATAAAGTTAGTGCAAGTTTGTATATGGATTGGTGGAGGTTCTGGTGCCTCTCATGGAAACTCGTTGTGCTGCACTTTGCCATGGGGAAGTAGCTGAGCAGTGTGTTTGCTTAGCGCTGACAAAAGGCGACTAACGAGGTTGAAGCGCTCCTAACCGCATTAGACGCCATTTTGTCTCGTCACCTAACAGCATTAGGGCTCGTCAGCCCCTCAGTTGAACTGAAACTCTTTTACTTCAGCTCCCTTATGCTGCAAAACAAGGGAGAAAAAAAATGAGGAAAACAATTCTTCTCTTTGCTGTTTGTATAATACAGTCTGTAGACCAATAAAAATGGGTTCCCAATGGCGCGGGGAATAAGAGAGTAATTTACAAAAATTGGGGATTTTATTCTGGCAAAACTAACGGCCCAAATTTAAAGAAAATTTACTAGTATATAAGTTACCACCAGTTCTACAACTAGTATTTTTTTGGTTGGGCTATCTTTGAAAACTTGGGTGCCATAAGCGATCAACTTTTCCCAAAAAAGAACCTTATTTTCTTTCCTACTGTATAGACTGCACTCGCCTGTAACGGACCTGTGTTACCCACACTCTTCACGCACATGATGAACATGTATCAAACAGATACGCATTTACAATCTAGAGTAAAATAAGGGGGCTCCTGGCTGGGAAAAAAGCCGATTGCTAATTACTCCTGCACTTTCAAAGATAGAGCAACACGAAAAATACCTAGTATAGGACTATTAGTAAATAATATACGTGTCAAGTTTCGTTGATTTCGGTTCATTAATTTTGCCGAAATAAAACACTAAAAATCTCTTGCCTGGGGAAAAAGTAAAGTGCTGATTGGCTCCCACGTTTTCACAGATATAACAGCGAAAAAATTACCGACTGTAGAACTTGCAATGACTAATACACTTGTTGAATTTCGTTGAAATCGGGCTGTTGGTTTAGCCAAAATAAAATGTTGAAATTGTAAATTACCGTAATTCCTCGCCATTCAGACCCCGTTTAGTACCTTCGTATACACAGACCATGTGCGCACTTTTCAGGAACTCCTCTGTATTTGATAGTTAATCCCTGCACGGCTACTCTTAATCCTGTTGACTTAATACGGCATCGAACAATTCAGTTAGTAAACTATACAATGCACGTATATCGTAAACTATAGAATAAACAATCACAGAAATCAGAATAATTATAACTCATGTATCTTTATTTTGAGGTCAACAATGTTATAATAATATAATTTTAGTTATATTTATATAAATCCATATATTATTCGTTTGTTGTATTCATGAACCAACGTAGATAGTTTAGTAGTAATAAACTGCAGTTAATACAGTGAAAGTTGAAATCTGCAAGGAGAGGGGACCGCATGCAGTATGGTCGCTCGACCCCGTTTAAAGTTTATAGCTTTGCTTGTTTAATTTTGCAGTGTATAAGTTCAAAGCAGGAACCTGCAATTAATTATCTTAATTAGCGTTGTGCGTGACATTTTTCAATTTAATTTTAAAATTACGTATTCAATTATAGCTATACTTTTCAGCTACTTAATAATTATATTTATCTTTAGATCTGTCTATCTGTCTGTCTCTCTGTCTGCTGTCTATCTATCTATCTGCTGTCTACCTATCTGTATATCTATCTATCTATCTTTCTATCCATCTATTTCTTAATCTATCTATCCATCTATCTTTCTATCTAACTATCTATCTTTCTATTCATCTATCTATGTGTATGTCCAACTGTCTATCTTTCTATCCATCTATCTGTCTGTCTATCTAACTTTATATCTATCTATCTATTTATCTGTATGTCTATCCATACATATGCCTGTCTACCTATTATGAACACATTTTTTGACAGTATTAGGAAATGTACATCTCATTCATGACTTTAATAACAATATTTTACACAGACGCACATTTTTACATTATCCCGGATGATTTATTATATTATATTCATTGTATTACTTATAACTCCTTTAAATTTAAGTTTTCAGCGGGTCGCTTGAAAGGGTTATGAATTTTTTATTGCAGCTTGTAAAGGCGCTGTGTACAAGGGTCCTGACCGTGACCGTGAATGACCGAAAATAATTGTAATTTTTCTATCTTTTAGGATTTTATTTTGGCAAAACTAGCAACCCAATTTTAATGACACTTTAACAGTTTATAGGCTGCTACCAGTTCTACAGTCAGTATTTTTTTGTTTTTTATATCTTTGAAAACCTGGGTGCCATGACCGATCAGCTTTTCCCCAACAAGAACCCTTTTTTGTTGCCCTAGACTGGATACAGCGAGTCATGTGCTTATCAGCAGTCTATCATCTTTTTCACACTTGCCACTAATAAAGGGGACTTGGATAAGGTAAATTTACAAGTGTTTTGTTTCAATAAATTCACGTAACGGCGTTAAAATATTTCAGCCGCTCGCTGCGAAGGACTCTTTATTGTTCTGTTTTCCGTTTCCATATAGCCGCATCCCGGGATGTAGACAACACAAATTACCCATGGAACTAAAAATTCAATGCCCTCTTTAATATATTTTATTTAGCCATCTGGATACAGACTCAACATCGACTTACTGAACAGAATTTGAATTCTCAACAAAGCTAACAGTATATCTCACATAAACATTTAGTCATAATCAAAATGATTACTTGATCTGAAAAGAACTGGAGCCTGGTAATGTTTACGATACTCATTATGTTCTTATTTAAAAGCCTATTCTGAATTTACTATTGGAGATAGAGATATAGAGAGATAGATAGATAGATAGATAGATAGATAGATAGATAGATAGATAGATAGATAGATAGATAGACAGACAGACAGACAGACAGATAGATAGATAGATAGATAGATAGATAGATAGACGGAAGGATGGATGGATGGAGGATGGATGGATGGAGGATGGATGGATGGACAGACGGATGGATGGATGGATGGATGGATGGATGGACAGACGGATGGATGGATGGAGGATGGATGGATGGATGAAATGGATGGATGGATAGGTGAATAGATAGAAAGATAGATAAATGGGTAGATAGATAGATAAACAGGTAAACAGATAGATAAATAGATAGCTTGATAGTTTGGTAGTTTGATAGTTTGATAGATAGATAGATAGATAGATAGACAGATAGATAGATAGATAGATAGGATAGATGTAGATAGAAAGATAGATAGATGTATAGATAGATAGATACATAGGTAAACAGATAGATAGATAGTTTGATCGTTTTAGATAGACAGGTAGATAGATAAATAGATAGACACAAGACAGTTAGACAATAGATAGATTCATTAATGGATAGTTATGAAGGTAGATGGAAACAACGTAAGATGCGGCGTTTTTTTCTGAATTTCCACAGAATCTGTACAAAATTTAACCACAATTCACAAAGTAAATAGGAAATCTGGCAACGCTGCAGGTTCTGTCAACAGTCAGGTGCGGTGCGTGCGGCTGGCGGCCATATTGTTTTTTTCCCAGAGTTGGTTTAATTAAGTTTCCTTTATCGGCGTCATGTCGTGGCACGTGGCATATTGAAAACTGTATAAACCCTTTTATCACTACTTGATGTAACACGTCAGTCTATTTTACCGCCTCATTTTCCCCTACCGCCTGAAAATAATATATTCCCCGCCATATTTCTCCATACGTTATACTGACTTATTAAACCCGTTATTATCTTATCACTTTTAAATTAAATTCGCTAATTTGTCTCTCCATATTCTTAATTAAAACTGCAAATGTGTAAGCCATATTTTTTAAAAAGTAAACGTTTTTTAAACGGAAGAATAATACGAAAAGTGTTATGCAAACGCATGAACGGATTTCGGTTTTCCCTTTTGCTCGGTTTCGGGATGATAAGCTTGAATCTCATTCGGCGTTACAAGATGCTAACCGACGGTTGTTTGCCAGTTATCTTGGCTTTGTTAGTCCCACTTGGTTACTGTGAGTTGGAAGTTTTGTTCTGCAATAAAACCTGGACTTATTACGACGCCTTCTGCTACCTGGTGATCTGTTTGTTTCGTTGAATGTGTTCAGTCTTTTTAATTAAAACAGTCAATTTCAATCTTGTGGCTTTCTGCAGTTACCGAACACTGACCAATTGGCAACATGGCACGAAGCTAAATCCACCTGCGCCAGATATCGGAACTCTCAGTTGTTTAAATTGAAAACGCCTGCTGATGAACATTTCCTGAAAACGTATCAAACTTAATGCTCATTTCTTCACTAATCGATCTAGCTTTTAAGTTTTGATAATATTTAGTCACCTGAAGGTCAAGTGGGGCTCAGTATGGACGGATTACAGCGATTTTGGAATTCCAGAGTCGTCAGGTAAAGACTATAATTAGTTGCCTATAAAATGATCTTATAATTAATATACAAGTATAACTGCTACAATGCTGTTTAGTGTCTAATCTCCGTTCCATGTTCTGTTTTATTAGTTATTCAACTTTAAATTCCATCGATGTGTCATATTGTACACTATTCATTCATTCACATTTTGTTTATGAATTTGCAAAGATGTATCTTTAAATTCCTGCCCTGCACTGAATGCTACGTCGCTAGAACTCCGCCCCGCCTACTGTAACGCGTACCGGCACTTCATTTGCGAGCATCCTTCACCTGGAAGTAAAAATAGCCCTGGCTCCAAACAAAGTATCCCCATCATCATTATTACATTACTCTAATTGCACTAACAAAGAGGATATCAAACTATATTTCAGCGTGAAATTAATTTCGGACGCTTTCAATAGATGGCGTTGTTAAGTTACACAATTTAGTTCTAACAATAAAATTAAATTCAATCAAAGCTCCAAACCAAAGTTTACTTTAAGTAATATTATTTTAACATAATCTTAGTAACAGAGGGATGATATTGAACTATATTCCAATCTAAACGTTGCTCCGCCCTGGAAAAAACTTTGGATTTAGTTCCATATGCTGCCACTAGATGCGTCTTAAATCCAGGCTATCTCATCATCCTCCTCTTCTTAGTTTAAGTACGGTAATTGTATTAAATTCGTAATCGAGTGTTGTTCCGTACAGCAGGCGGGAATCGACTGCTGCGGATCTCTGGAGCAGTCATAGCCGGACTGATCGTCGGCTGCTTGTTACTGGTGTCTTTGGGACTGGGAGTTTTTGCCTATTTGAGGAAAAAGCGACTGCAGAAGACCACAAAGCGAGTTTTCGGAAATGAAAGCTTCCGCTATCAAGCCACAGGTCTGCTTTTTCCTGTCCAAGAATTTTAAGAAGTATATTGCGTTAATCGTACAATGAAATTGCGTTATTGTGGAATTTATACAGAGCCTCTAGTACTCAAGTATCCCGAACAATTAATTAAAATTACCGCCAAATTGATCCGATTATAAGATTTCTTGTGCTTTAATTTCTTGCAGACATGAAAGAGCCAAGTGAAAGTGGCAACAACGCTGGGGATGTTGAAAAAGCTGGCCGTTGACAAAGTTCAGCCGAAAAATGTTTCTTCAAACTGTCGCTAGATGGCGTTGATCGATAATCAAAATGGCGTCTCGTGAAATACACGAAATGAGTGTTTTTCCTGTCCAACGAATAGAAC
>JAIQCU010001755.1:0-16466 GCA_022114935.1 Leptestheria dahalacensis
AATATGTCTCCATGCTGTTAAGCAATGGAGACAATTATATTTCATGTGGACAATTAACAACTTTAGATACGCCGGATTGTACTGGACCAAACCGGACAAGTTCGACAAGATGGACTGCAAGGGTATCGAAACCGTGCGCCGGGATAATTGCCCCCTAGTGGCGAGCTTGATCAACACCTGCCTGCAAAAGATCCTCATGGACAGGTATCACTTTCTTGTCCCTATCTTCTACTTTAATGCGTATCCCAATCCTAGTTTTTTACGACCAGGTTTACACTAGGAATGTTCATATAATTAAATTTATTAATGTTGATCCTTGTAGTCTAGCTATCTCTTAAGTAAATTTAACACCTGGATTACTAGGTTAAGTATTTACCAGTCTCTACTTTTCTTTGTAAATTCTGAAAATAAATTGAATGGATTAAATAATTAATAGTAAACGGTGGTAATTACTAAGGGCGAAAAGTTGATACACGCTTGATATAAAAATTAATCATATTGTTGGAAAAAATTATATAAATTAATACAAATTTGTGAAGATCTAAGAGTGTTGATTTTGCTATTCAGTTATCAACAAAATCCACTGCCTTGTATTGCACAGTGTTATTGAGTTACTAGGGCTGTTGTTGGCTATTATTGATCGTCCATTTGCGTTTTGACGTCTATAGGTTAACGTAGAATTCAATTATAATGTTTATGTTGGCTTTTATTCCTCTGAATAACTTTTATTTGCAATTTAAAGGGATCCTGACGGAGCTGTTGATTTTGCCAAAGCCACCATTTCCAGTCTGCTGCTAAACCAGTTGGACATTTCCCAGTTGATTATCACCAAGGTAGAACGACCCGCCGTGTGGCGTTTGGCGTCCATTTTGCTATGGGCAAATTATTTCTGTAATTATATTTTAGTAAAATGATAATTAAATAATAACTGCAATCAAATTATATCCTTAATAATTCTAATTAGAATAGTAATTAAACTAATTTACTTAATTGTTATCGGTCATTGACGTTTTATTTTAGAAAAGTTACTTACCGTTGGAAAAATTAATTTTGGTGTGAAATTAAAAAATCAGGAATTAACCAAGACAGACAAGGAGTACGCGGCCAAACAGGCGCACGTGGAACTGGCGCACAAGATGCGCAAACGTGACGCAGGCAACGCTCCCAAACTGGGAGACCGAGTCCCGTACGTCATTATCGCCGCTGCTAAGGGCACTCCAGCCTACATGAAGGTGAATTACCGAAATCAATCAACTTTAAACCCAAATTAAAAATAAATTGACAATTACACTTAATTTCCAGGTCTTATATAACTTGGGTGGACCTAGGAATATAATAACATTAAGCAGGAATTTAAGTATTTCCAAATTATCTGTTTATAAAGGCGTCAAAGTTGACTTGTTAGTTAATTTTATAGAAGTTACCGAAATCGATTTTTTAGGAATTTTCTAAAATTCATAATTTAAGGATTTTGATCATTTTTGATGAAAACTATTTTAACGATTCATAAAATAAACATCAGTTTCTACTAACTGAGTTAAACTTGGTGAACCTAGTAAGCGTAATTCAGACAAGTTGAGTTTAATGAGTTTTTTTGGAAACGGTAAACAGGGCATTAAAGTTAATGTGTTTGAAAGTTGATTATTTTTGGGTTAAGTTTATTTTAAATTTTTGGAAGGAATATTTCTCTAGGTTTTAAAATTTTTTTTTGAACGATCAATAGGCCGAGGATCCTATTTACGTCCTGGAGAACAACGTGCCGATCGATTCTACCTATTACCTGGAGAACCAATTATCGAAGCCTTTGCTGAGGATATTCGAACCCATCCTGGGCCCCAAAGCCGAGTCGATCCTTTTGCGTAAGATTTTTTTTAAAAAATAGTTTAAAGCTATAGATTAAATAAGACATTAACAGAAAAAGAAGATAAGAAATAGATTTAATGGCCCCCGTGTGGTTCTTTTTGCGTAGGTGGCGACCATACTCGCAGTAGATCGATGGCCACGTCCAAAGTTGGCGCCCTGGCTGCGTTCACTACTCGCAAAGTCTCGTGTTTGGGATGCAAGACCCCCCTGGACGATCCCAGTGCTGCTGTCTGCAAGTCAGTCGTCTTAAAATTCTATAAATAACATATTTCAGATCTAGTTTTTGTCAGTAATGGAAATAGAACACTAGCTGTAATTGTTGTATTTATTATTAATTATATGCATATTACAATCAAACGGTAATGTAATTAGGTTTTGAATTTATTCTTTTAAACTAAACTCTTATATCGGTCGTGTAAATATGTTATCTGCCATAATTGTTGTGTGTGTAATCACTTACTTGTGTTTTATAATTTTATTGTGAATTTTTCATACGTATAATATTTGTCCATTTGAAAATAATGATACTGCATGTCGAATTAATTTATTTTGAAATTACTAGTATTTTTTTTGGTATTTGCTAGGAGACCCATGGGCATACTAGCGTTAATTTCTTCTGGATCAATTAATAGACATATAGGAGAAAAAAGAGATCATATGAGACTAAGATATAGAGGGGGAAAAAATTTCAACATAATTAAAAAGCTAAAATGAAAAGGGGTCATATGAAATCAATACAAGCATTTCAAAAGAAAATATTCATAAGAAAATAAGACGAAGCATAACAAATGTAAAGAAAAGAATTATATGGGAGAAACTCTTGAACATGGTAGGAAATTTAGACAAAGCACAACAAATGAATTACTAGTATTTTATTCCCCCCATTTGACCTGGAAGTACATTTACCTATATATTGATTTATTTTAATTATTCTAATATTGACTTTAATTGAGTTGTATAAAATGCTCTGTTTGGCTAATTTGCTTAACTTATATATATGTGTGTCTGTTTTTTTGTCGTTGCAGGCATTGCTTACCAAAAGAATCTGAAATCTACCAGCGGATCATGTCCTCGCAGAACGCGCTGGAGGAGAAATACTCCCGGCTGTGGACCGAGTGCCAGCGCTGCCAGGGAAGTTTACACGAAGACGTTCTTTGCACGAGGTATAGTATATAATCATTTCGAGGCGATTATTTTCCATCTGAATTCGTTTTCCAAATCACCAGAATCAGCTTTAATTTACAGCAAATAGCACAAAAACTAAAGAGAACCTGCAGTGTGAATTAACGTATTGATTGGGTATATGTTCCCACAGCCGCGACTGTCCCATCTTCTACATGCGGAAAAAGGTGCAGAAGGAACTGAACGATCAGATGACCACCACGGCTCGTTTTGGAGAACCGACCTGGTAGATCTGGACGTTGCAAGGACACCAACAACGGAAAAGAAAATTACAAAAATAAAAGGCAAAAAAAGGCAGAAGTTACAATCTCACAATATTTTGTTCACGTTTTGTGAAATCCTAATTTGTCAAGGTGAATAAAGTGAAAAAACTGAGAGAAAAACAGAAAACTGATCCCTGAAATCGTTGACATGTAATTTGAGTTTTAGCTAAATCATCCTTCTAGAATTAAACGCAAAATCTATCGTTTGGTATCTGATTTTCTTTTCTAGGATTCAAACAAATGTTAGTCAGGGTATAAAAAGGACTGGTCTTTGGGATCTGGATGTTTACAAGCTTTTTAGTGTTTGACAGAGAAGGACGTTCTTAAATTTTTATCTTCATTTTCGAATTGACTTCCATGATGGTAAGTTTAAAGCTTTAATTACTTGTTTAGTTGATAAGATTTGTTAATGTAGATTTCTGTTTCGAAAAGTATTGAAACGAGATACACAATTTTTAGGTAGTTCGACAGATAGATAGATATACATAGATAGATAGATAGACAGATGTATGTGTGTAGGTAGATGGGTGCATATGTTGATGGATACGTAAGGAAATAGGTAGATAAGTAGAGACAAGTAGATAGATAGCTACGTAGTATTGATAGGTAGGCAGGCAGAAAGATAGATAGATAGGTGGATAGACGGTAGATAGATGGTTAGGTAGATAGTAGATATGTAGATAGATAGGTAAGTAAATAGGTAGATCAGTAGACAGACAAGTAGATAGATAGAACTATGTATATAGATAAGTAGACAGGTAGAAAGATAGCTAGATAGATAGGTAAGTCGATAATTTTTTTGGACATGTAGGGTAGATAGGTACATATGTAGAAAGGTAAGTAAATAGGTAGATAGGTAGACAGACAAGTAAATAGATAGCTACCGTAGATAGACAGGTAGACAGATACATAGATAGATGGATAAATGGTAGATAGATGAGTAGGTAGACGTATATGTAGGTAGATAGGTAAATAAATACGTAGGAAAGGTTGACAGGCAGCTACGTAAATAGACAGGTAGATAGATAGATAGGTGGATAGATAGACGGTAGATAGATTGGTAGGTAGACAGATATGTAGGTAGGTAGGTAGACGGACAAGTAGAGGTAGACAGGTAGATAGATAGATAAGTAGACAAATAGACAGCTACATTATAGCTGGGTCGACAGGTAGACAGATAGATAGATATACAGGTAAATAGTTTAGTACTTAACCTCAAGGCTACTGTTAAACTTCCGTGGTTAAATAGCAAAATCTCACGCGATTTCGATCAATTGATACTAAATTTTAATTGAATATATTTATGTCTTAATATTTATAATCTCATTTCATAACCGTTAATTTTGCTTTATAGCGACTTTTGATTCCCGGTGCGATTCTCCTTCTGTCCGTCCTTTCATCAACACTCGCCTTTCCACATCCTTTCCTACCGCGGCGCTTTCTATTCGACGATCTGTCACTGTTCCAGTCGCCCTTCTCCAGAAACGATATCATCCCACCGTTCTACTTGAAGAAGATCCTGGACAATTACAGACCACCATTGCCTCCAGTCGCCTTCATCATCATCGAAGATGACAGCATCGGTGAGGATGAAACTCGCGACGTCAAATTCCCTTCAACTGCGGCGTTGCCATCTGAAGAAGACAACCACGACGAAGTTGACTTTTCGAAGGGAATTCCAACTAAACCTGTGGACGATGTCGTGATTCCACCGAGGACGCTGGAATATCCCTTCCTGGCCAGGTTTCTGGAACGACTGGAACGGACTAGTACTCCGGCTCCAGAAGCTACTGATTCTCCCGCGGATACAACGCTTCCGGAAGAATCTGGAAAGAAGAATCCGGAATCACTTTTAAGCAATTCACTGTAAACAAGTTTACTTTTATCTTAATTTTACCGTTTTAGTTTAAAACGAATGGCATTGCTGGGCATTGACTGGAACGTGACACACGACGAAGAATAAACTGTATTTCTTAACTATCGTTCCCTCCGAACCGGGGAATAAGATTATATAAACTAAAAGTTAATTAAAAATTAAACTCATTGTATCACGAGGATGATTACAGTTAACTTAAAATATTGACTAATCATACGGATAGAATAAGAGTGGCAAACGTGATAAAGACCGTGTTTCTCCAGTGGACACCGCGCACGACTGAAGTACCGTGATAGCCATTTATCTGGCTGGCTGACTGTCTTGCAGATAAAAGGACAAATTGGATTAGACGCTAGAAAGAGGCGAGTACGCCATGCAGGAAACTGATTTTTTTTTTAATATGAAAAATTGCTTTTCTTTTTCTCATTTCTGTGATGACCCCATAGCTGTATTTTTAACCAATAGGGGCCTTGTTTTACTTAATTAGATACGAGGATTAACATTAATTTATAAAAAAAAGATAATGCGGGTTTTATTGTTTAACGAACGGACCTGATTTTCTCAACTGGAATGCGGGTAATTCACAAATGACCTATATAGTTTCAAAAATTTGATTATAAGTATTTTTATCTACCTATCTATCTTTGTCTATGTGTATTCTATCTATCTGTTTGTCTGTCTATCAGTCTATCAATCTATCTGTTTGTCTGCCTATCAGTCTATCTGTCTATCTACTACCTACCTATCCATCTGTCTGTCTACTACCTACCTATCCATCTGTCTGTCTATCTATCTATCTGTCTGAATGTCTTTCTATTTATGTCTTATCCGTCTATCTATTTATCTGTCTATCCATCTAGCTATCCATCTATATATCCATCTATCTAGCTATCTATATATCTATCTGTCTAACTATCTATTTATCCTCTGTATCCATCTATTTCTCTATCTATTATGTATATCTTTATTTATATTTCTGTCTGTATTTAACTATCAACCAATCAATCAATCAATCTACATACCTACATATCTAACTCCTACCTACTTCCTAGCTATCTACTTATCTATCTATTTGTCTATCTATCTCTGTGTTTGTCTGTTTATCTATCTTTCAATCTATCTATCCATCTATCTATCTATCTATCTTCATCCAATTTTCTGTCTTTCTTTATCCATCCATCCGTCTATCTGTCTATCTATCTATCCATCTATTTAGCTATCCACCTATATATCCATCTGTCTAGTTATCTATATATCTATCTGTCTAACTATCTATTTATCTCTCTATCCATCTATTTGTCTAACTATCTATCTACCTATTTGTCTACATATCTGTCTATCTACCTGTCTGTCTAGTAGCTTGATTTCATACAATAGATATCCGTGAACACAAATCAAGGAACCAATTAAGTTAATCTACTATATCATATTATTAACAATATAATTATATACTGATCAGTTAAAATGATTTAATTTTAGTTTGGTATGTTAAACCAGTTAGAGAGACCGGCACTTTGAACAAAGGGATTTGAAACACGTGTTTTTGGCGCACTGTGAACCACGTTTGAATTGTTTCCAAAATGGGGAGGCCCGTTTGATAAAAATAGACTCTAAAAGCCGCTCGACATGACCCTTGCGCCAAGTGTCTGTCTTAATCGGAACACATTCGTTTTACTATTTTTAACCACAGTTTTCCCCTTTAGCTGCTTACTCTATTTAGTTTAAAACGCCTTTTTAAAAAACGTATTTAACTTAATGCTATTATATAAATTTGCGGGTATAATAAATATAGAACATAGTAACTTAATTAGTAAAGCATGTAATTTTATGATATTATAATATATTGCGTCTATCTATCTATATATCTATCAATATATCTATCTATCTATGTATCTGTCTATCCATCTATCCATCTGTCTATCTAAGTTTAACGTCTAAGTTTCTATGTTATATATTGCCAGCAGTGATGTTGCACTGGTTCCTCCTTTGTAATGGAGAAGCCCATTAAAACGTTGAGTTGATGTAGCGTGCTGCTGCAAGAAGTCCGTAGCACTGGGCGTCCGCAGCTCGCCAGGCTGGGAACATCAGTCGACCAAATAGCAAGTGGATTTAGTCAATAGTGGTCCGCTCTTGGCCACACCCGGTCTTTCCCCCCTAAAGAATTCTTACATTGTTCACATAATATGAACTTTAAATATTCTTACATCTATCTACCTATCTGATAATCTATATATCTATCTATCTGTATATCGATGTATCCCTCTATCAACCTGTCTATCTATCTATGAATCTATCTATCAACCTGTCTGTCTATCTACGAATATCTATCTATCTATCTATCTATCTATCTACCTATCTATCTATGAATCTATCTATCAACCTGTCTATCTATCGGTCTATCTATCTATCTATCTATTCATCGATCTGTCTATCTATCTATGAATCTATCTATCAACCTGTCTATCTATCGGTCTATTCATCGATCTGTCTATCTATCTATGAATCTATCTATCAACCTGTCTATCTATCGGTCTATCTATCGATCTATCTATCTATCAATCTGTTTATCTATCCATCAATATATCTATATATGTTTATCTATCTATCTTCCTATCTAGATGTCTATCTTTGTAAACTTCTTTCAGTGCATATATCAAATCTACTTTATGTAAAACACCTTATTTCTTAACAGTTTGAAAGGATGTAGTGCAAGCGAATGCAAGCATGAGTAATTACCGAAATAAATTCAGTCGACATGATGGACTCCGTTCAGAGAGGCAAAAAGAGAAGGTTCGTTTAAAAAGAAAGTCATTCCCGCAGAGCTTTTCACGCTAGTGACATATTTTTTTCTTCTTCTCTTAGTAAACAGATTAGTGCTTCAAAACCCCTTTAAAAAAGGAGAGAGAAAAAAGAAGAAACGGGGTCCACATCTGCAGTGGAACTGATTGGTCGGGTCTGCTCAGCTTGTCCTCTTTTCCTTGATTGTTTGTGTTGTTTGGCTCACAAGACTAAATCCTGTTTGAACAAACTAGATAGACAGATAGATTAGATAGATAGGCATAAAGATCCATAGGGATAGACATGTTGATAGACAGATAGATAGACAGACAGATAGATAGATAGACAGATAGATAGATAGATCGATAGATAGATAGATAATATAGACAGATAGAAAGATTAACGGATAGAGAGGATAAATAGATGGATAGATAGTAAATTTCGTTAATCTTAAACTGACATTATCACTTCTATCATAACTTGACATTTTGCCTCGAAATTCACATGCAGGTTAAGTTCGATAAAATTATTATAAAAGGAAACTAATTAAAGTTTATATATTCTATTAAAAATGTAAGAATTCTTCAGGGAGAAAACCCCGGGTGTGGTCAAGAGCGGACCACTATTGACCAAGTCCGCAGGACGTAGATAGATAGTAGATATACTTCTACATATAGATAGATAGCTAGCTAACGAATCGACAGCCAGATAGATAGATATTTGCATCTCATAATCTTAATCGATGAAGTTTAATTTTGTTCACATTGTGACCATAAGACAACTATCTGTACTTGTTTCAATTAAACGACCTAATAACATGAAGATTTTGGAATCTCCAATTTCGTTAACTAAGCGGATTTTAATATGAAACAAACAAGGGTCCAGCGGTTCGCTGGCATACTGTTTAAACCCTCAAACCCAGAAGGGTTGGAGGGTTGAAATCCCGGTTCTTGTACGACAGGAGGAAGGGCTGTTTCCTGGTGATTCACCCTCGTCTAGGGTTCTCTGATGTAAGCAGGAGGCTTAGAATCCCACCAAAAGGGATCGGGTGTCAGAAGAAGACAAATAGCCAAAAGGGAAAGAAGGAAGAAGGGGGGAAGAGGATAAGAAGAAAAGCGTGTTACACATGTTGCGCTTCAATTGCTTCTTCAGGGGCTGGAAAATCATTACCACATGAAAGCATTTCCAACTGAATGATATGTTTATAGTAATTTAGTTCTTGTGTTGAAATGATAGACTAGGATAAAGTTCATATATCGTTCAGTCTAGGGCCAAAATAGGGTCCTGAATGGTGTAGAATAATCGTAATACCTAAATTTTGGGATTTTATTTTGGGAAAACTAACAACCTGATTTTGATGAAACTTTGCAAGTGCATCAAGTGATATCAGTTCTATATTGAGTATTTTTTTGGCTGCTGTATCTTTAAAAGCGTGGGTGCCATAAGCGATGAACTATTCTCCAGCAAGAACCCTTTTTTATTGCTCTACAACCGTACTGTCATATAGTTGCCGTGTTGGAAGCAGTTTGAAAGGAAATCCTATACTTTAGATCGGGATTTTATCGTAGGATGCGTGTAATACTTTATGTGGTAGCAAGTCAATTAACCATGTTGTTGATAGAGAAAATAATGATGTAGGTTAATGATATATGACCACTTTATTCATAATTTCAGTAAAGTTTAAATTGGAGTAGTAAATGATGGCCTACAGATGGAGTAACTAGAGAATGGTGTGTTCATCATTTACTTATCGACGAAACCCTGACTTCAAATAGTTATTTACGAAGATGTGGTTAGATAGTAGTAGCTTCCTTGATGGATAAACCGTACATAGATCGACAGATATATAGGTAGGTAGATAGATATGTGGATGGAAGGATGGATAGAAGGAGAGATAGATAGATAGATAGATAGATGGGTAGATAGATAGATGGGTAGATAGATAGATGGGTAGATAGATAGATGGGTAGATAGATAGATGGTTAAATTGATAGATAGATGGATAGATAGATCGATAGATAGATGATAGATAGATAGACTGATATACAGACAGACAGACAGATATGGACAGATATGGACAGATCAAGGGACAGACTATTAGTGTCAGACAAGTAGATAGATAGGTAGACATAATGTTCAATCCATGTCTCAATCCCTTAAAACAACAATTTCTCATGAACTGCGATGGAATGCAGTTTCCCAGTTTAACTATTTTACTAAAACTGTAATGAATAGAATGACATCTCACTTAAATCTAATTCAAATGTACGTCCCTTTTACAGCAAACCATCATTTCTCAACGTTAAGGCAACTGAATAGGACCAAAATTGAACAACCCAGAGAAGCAGCCAAAACTACACAAAAAAAGAAATACTGACAAATGGTAACAGCAAGTAGCGAACCCCCCCTATAGTTGCGGGTTATTTGGTTAACGCGCCGTGCCCGACCGCTCGTTCTGTGAATGTGGCTGGCTCAGTCGGGCTGATGACCAGCCGCTGGAAAGGTTTCTCAGTCTCTTCCTCTCGGTGTGCGATTGGTTGGGCTGGTTCAAATCTCAATCTATATTCCTATACTATGAAGATCCCATTTCTTCTAATCGTACTGCACATGGGAGTCCAGTGTTTAGCGTCGAGTCCGTTTCTGTCTTCGGTATCAAACTTTCTGCAAGATGACGAAGAACTGGACCAGAGTTCCGAGCTGTTGGAAGCGGTGCCTCAATCTCTGGTTCAACTGGATTTCGTCTATCATAACTATGTCCAGATGACCGAGTTTCTCCATAATGTCTCCAGGGTGTATCCGAATTTGACCTACCTCTACTCCATTGGCAAGTCGGAAAAAGGTACTGTTTAAACTTGCGTTATAACTAACTTCAACCTTCAATTAGCTGTGTCCATTTAGTTGTAGATTAACTATTATCTATCAGTATAATGCAAGTATACTTTTTAATTTCATCTAATTAATATCTTGTCATGTATTGTGACCTTCGTCTTTATTTTTAATGTTTACAACTGAAGCGTATAGTAGCATGGCCATCTCTATTATGGATTATATAGCGATCAATCTGATATGTTAAAGATGATGCCAGTTATATTATACTACAGTTATAACTCTCTATCTATCTATCTATCTATCTATCTATCTATCTATCTATCTATCTATCTATCTATCTATCTATCTATCTATCTATCTATCTATCTATCTATCCATCTATTCATCTATCTATCCATCTATCTATCTATCTATCTATCTATCTATCTATCTATCTATCTGTCTATCTATCTATCTATCTATCTATCTATCTATCTATCTATCTATTTATCTAGCTATCTATATATATAATAACCTGAACCTGCTGAACGACCTATGCTGCTGTAACCGTCTTTCCTGCTGGATTTGGGCGATTATCAGCAGTGTCAGCAGTTCCTGCCTCTCATAAACAACCAGAGTGGAACCAGAGCGGGTTGAACTGCTGACAGACCTGCTGGTTTTCGCACTAGGCATATCTTCAAATAATCAATTATTCGATATATACATAGGAAATTATGCTGGCCATGTAGACTCTTACAGACAGTAGTTAAGAATCCATAAAACTTAATCCAATTGAACTAAGGAAGTTAATTTTAACTTGTAGATGCCCTAAATTCCCTCCAAAAAATATCTATCTCTAATAGTACACACAATGTAATAATCTCATCAAGTAATGTTCAGCTTTACAGGTTAATGACATCTGTTTTTTTAATTTAAAAAAATCTGAGTAAGTGTAATTATAAATGGTAGAAAAGATTGCAGGTCTGTTGTGTTGTAATAATAGTATGAAAGGGCGCCTTGTAAACATGTCAATTTTTGTTGTTGGACGCAGGACGTGATTTGTGGGTATTGGCAGTGTCGTCGACGCCGAGAGAGCACGTCCTCGGTAAACCCGAGGTGAAATATGTGGCCAATATTCACGGCAACGAGCCCATCGGCAGAGAGATTCTTCTTCATCTTATCCTCGTAATTACACCGCATCTGACGATCTAATTCAATCAAATTCTAATGTATCATACATTATAGTATTAACGTGTATTAGTCAAAGAATATTGGATATTATCTGATGATTCAAATCCGTATGCTATTGTGTGTCAAATTGGAATCTCTTTATTGATTTACTGTTTCGGCCCAGCGTCTCCATGAGAGCAGTATATGATCAATCAATATCTCATATGCAGGAGAGATCCTTTCTTTTTACCATTCCTTCTTATATGCGGTAGTCTTTTTTAATGAAATTGAGTTCTGCCCTGCAGTATCTTGTGGGAGGCTATGGTCACGACCCTGTGGCCACGGTTCTACTGGATCGATCACGAATTCATTTGCTTCTCTCCATGAATCCGGACGGTTTTGAAATTGCCAGGGAAGGTCAATGTCAGGGACAAAGAGGCAGGTAAATACGTATCTCTCTATTTACACACCAACTAGCAAAGTCGAGAAAAATATTTTATCATTTGTATTTTTTTTTATTTAATGATCTCTGTTTGATTTGTTAATAATACCATGAGTAGCGATATTGATACCAAACTGTAAACTTTTGTGTTATTATGTAAGCGAACGTGTGAAACCTATATTAATTATATATAAAAATAACAGTATTGTGCAAGCCATAGAGCAAAACAAACGGTGATGGTATAGTTTAACATGGTTCAAAACCTTTAGGATTTTATACGGGCGAAATCAATGACCCAGTTTAAAGGAGACTTAAAGAATACGTTAAGCGCTTGTAGTTGTACAATTGATACTTTTTGGGTAGTTAGATAGATAGATAAATAGATTGATGGGGAGATAGTTGGATAGATGGATAGATGGATAGATGGATAGATAGATAGGCAAATAGTTGGATAGATAGAAAGATAGGTGGATAGGTAGATAGGTAGATAGGTAGATAGAGAGATAGATAGATAGATCGATAGACAGATAGATAAACGAGCGAACAAACAAAACGCTTGAAACAAACAAGCAAACAAGCAAACAACCAACCGACAAAACAAAGCAACACACAAACAACAGACAAGTCAAACAAATAAACAACAAACAAGCAAAACAAACAAAGCAACCAACAAACAAACAAGCCAAGCAAACAACCAGCCAACAAACAAACCAAGCAAACAACCAACCAACAAACAAACCCAAGAGGTATCCGATATCCTTGAAGGCACAAAATACAACAATGGAAACTAATGTACTGACAAACGAACAAAACAAACGGAAACCTAAGTCTTGCCAACAACCGAAACCACGAAACATACAGACAGCAACAGACATTAGATTCAATTCATCAATACTGGAACAAGCAAACGTATAACAACCAAACCACATAAACTTTAGCAACTACAACTCATGTAGCGTACAGTCTAGAACAGTAAAAAAAAAAAGGTTCTTGCTGGGGGTAAAGTATATTGCTTACTGAACCTACACTTTCAGAGTTATAGCAGCCCAAAAAATACCACACGTAGGTCTAGTAGCACTTATTACATGTGTCAAGTTTCATTAAAATCGCATGGTAAGTTTTGCCAAAATAAAATCCTAAAGTTTAGAAATCAAAATAATTATCCGCCATTGTGTGCTCCAGACTGTACGTCATCGAGATCTAAATTGAAATTCACACCTTCCCATTTCCATCCGTAGGAAGAACGCTCGAGACCAAGACTTGAACCGCAACTTTCCAGACTACTTCCAGAAGAACCACGCTCCTTTACAACCCGAAACTGAGGCTCTTATGAATTGGTTAGATTCCATACCGTTCGTCTTGTCTGCTGGACTTCACGGAGGAGCCCTTGTCGCCTCTTACCCTTACGAGAACACGTCGAAATATCGTACAGCATCTTCTTATTAGACTCATCTTTGTACAGTTTTGTACCTAACCTTCACCGGTTATTGACCATTGTAGCTCTTCATATTTTCGGTACCAGAGAAAGTCCCTCACCGGATGATGATGTTTTCCGACATTTAGCCTTCACGTACGCCAAGAATCACGCGGAAATGTGGAAAGGCAAACCTTGCAACCCCAAATCCCAGGGCTTTGCTAATGGCATCACAAATGGAGCGGCTTGGTACTCCATTATTGGTATGTTATCCAATCACAGTATAGAAATACTAGCTTAATATTTCAGTTATAATGGGTCTCTGATGATGATAAACCTATGCTAATTACATGCATCACCCCACCATGTTATTCGTCAAAGGAGGAATGCAAGACTACAACTACATCTATCACGGGACGATGGAGATCACACTGGAAGTCTCTTGCTGTAAATATCCTCCAGCGTCTCAATTACAACAACACTGGGAAGACAATGAAAAAGTACTAATCCTTGCCGTTTCTTTGGCTGTCATTTATCATTCACCTTTTTCTACCTCGCCTCCATTCTTGGGATGATATTATACGTCTTTGTACAGGCATTACTAGCTTATTTGCTAGAATCCCAGCGCGGGATCAAAGGCTTTATAACGGACGAGGAAAAACGACCCTTGTCCAACCTGCAACTCAGAATACAGGGACGTGAGCGCAACTTTACCACTACCAATCATGGAGAATTCTGGAGAATCTTACTGCCTGGAAAATACGTCTTAGAAGTAAATATCCTTAACCTGGGATTTTTCTATTACTTTCACAGCGTAACTGTAATCATTTCAACGTTTATTAAGAGTTTCATTTTGGGTGTTTAATTAAGCAAATATCCTTTGGTCAATATAGGTTTCGGGCACTGGTTTTCAGCCGCAGGAGGTCGAGGTAGATGTCGAAGGGGACGAGGCTACTGTGGTTAACATAACAATGCTGAAAACTGCGGTAAGAGATCCATCTAGCGGTATTGTGGTGAATGAAATGGGAAGCGGTGATGGCGTGGACAATACTACTCTTGCATCCGATTTCTTCAACGCTACTGACAATGAGTTGCTTTTGAATGACACCAGATCGTCCGGGGAGTATTCTGGTTTTGGTTTGCTTGATTTGCTTGATTTTGAACCTATTTCCGGCTATGCGTCTGTGAATGAAGTGAATATAAACTCTTTTCAGCTTGTTTCGTCTTCGGTTCGGTCGAGTTGTTTCTCGCCTTTCTCTTGGGGATTGTCTCTGTTGATGGTTTTGTTGCATGTGCTAATACTTTCGTTGTAATTTTGTTTGGTGCTTTTAAAGTTTTAATCTGGTTATGTGATTGTTCAGAGTAATATACTACCGTTAACAAGGAGCTTGCAGCGTTGATTACGCACAAGGTGTAAGTTGAGGCTAAATGGTTATGATAGAATTGGAGGCTTAAGATGAGGACTTAAGATGTCGCATATTTTGAGTAGAAATTACTTTCTGGGGTTTAGATTAATACTGTTCATATAACGAACAGGTAAAGCATGGCGTGGTGATAGTTTTTGAATTCCTTTCCCATATACGAGCTATCTAACTTACTATCTATCTACCTATCTACCTGCCTACCTACCTACTGGCTATCTATCTATCTATCTATCTATCTATCTATATACCTAGCTATCTATCTTTCCATTTTCCATCTGCCCATCTATCTGTATATGGATCCATTCATCCTTCCATCCATAAATCCAATCTTCCATCCCCTTTTCATCCATTCTATCCCGTGCATCTATTCACGTATATTTCCTCTATATCCATCCATTTAGCCATATAATTAAGATAAACTGACGTTACACAAAAAGCTATAACCGAGTCAACAACCGTTTTTCCAGGATTACGAGCCCAAGTTACTGGAAAAAGCTACCGGGGGAGCAGATCAATTTTACGTGTGTCATTTGAACATAATAATGATCTTACTGCTATCTTGCGTCCGGAATATTGGTTTGGGTTTTTGAATGTGTAAATCACCTTGTAATATAGCTATTTATTGAAGATTAAACCATCATAATTCAGCAAATACACGCTCACATGTAAACAAAACGGCATCTGTTCACATTTCATGTGTTGTTGAAACTGACCGGACTATGTAATGTTTAAACAGACACGAGCCATGTAAAGAGGTACTGGTCTCCCTCCTTCCAAGATTCTTGCATTGAAAAGTGCATAAGATGAAATTAAATGTCATTAAAAAAGCGATATTAACGATGAAACATTTAAGGAAATGTATACAATATAAATCAAATATTATATATATAATATATATAACTGATTTTACATCGCATAAATCATTTAGACCCATTTCCCTTTTATGCACCATGGGCAAGATTTTGGAACGGATTTTAGAGTCCAGACTCCGCAAGACGTTGGATGAGCGCAAGTTTTTCTCTCGTCACCAATTCGGTTTTACCCCTGGTAAAGGTACTGAAGACGCAATTTTACATTTAAGTGCACACGTCTCCCAGAATTTTAAACGAAGACTCGTCACCTCAGCACTGCTGTTAGACATAAAAGGAGCATTTGATACCGTTAACCATGGCGTTTTAATCAAAAATCTAAGAAAAACTGCAATCCAGCCAGCTCTAGTCAATATAATCGAAAGCTTTCTCACCGA
>JAIQCU010001756.1:0-16822 GCA_022114935.1 Leptestheria dahalacensis
CCACCTCCTTGCGCTACTATGCAACTCTATACTATGGCTGAAACAGAGGTTGCCGGTATTTTTAAAATCGTAAACTTGAAAATTAAAAAGGGCCCTCATGGAGAGAAAAGATGAGAATGGAAACCCGCAAGACTGTCTTGGGTGTCGCTTGGTCAGCGGGACGGGACTCGTGGGGATCGCTACCTACGTCGCGTACCAGGCAAAGAGGAACTCGCATCGGGGAGGTCGAATAGCTACTTACGTCATTAGTGCCGGTACTTATTTTTATAGCAGCCCGCGAATGTTTTTCCTCTTACTGACAAATGTTGGGTTATTTTTAGCCTTTGGCACGATTGGCGTGGCCAGACTGCTCAACGTGTATCCGTTCAACATCACACATGCATCCCTTAAAACAGAGGCGTAACGTAAATACAGATCTCAACTGACTTAAAGTGGGTGTATTTACTTCTGGAAATTAGCAATGAATTGGGTCATTTAGCAACCGACTTTGCCCATCTTGGTGTCTGTTTTCGGGTTGGCCGTCAGCGACTGAACGTCGACTATGGCTTCGTTGATGCTCGTCTGCAAGTTACGCAGGTCGCTAATGAAAAGGAGGCGGAGAATTCTTGCCGCCTGGTTTACAGCGGGGTCTCCGCTATCCAGTCCGAGCGGCGCCTCTTCGAACGGGAAGGGGGTCTGGTCGCTGTCCTTGACTGTCGATTCTGAACCGTTACTTCCAGCCAATTTCTCTTGAACGAGAATGCTGATAGCCTCTAAGGTAACCAGGTGATCAGGGTGCTTGGCCACTTTAAAAAGGTCCGCTAACGTGTTGACACCAGCCTTAAACTCAGCGCTCCCAACTGTTAAAAAAACGTAAACAAAAAGTTTATGTTAGCAGAACCGGTTTGAAAACATATACATAACTTACAATCCAAATTATCCAGAGGATTAGCTTTTCCTCCAGAAGTTTCCGTCTTGTGCTCGGCTCTAGACTCCAGGGCGTTCACGTTATACTTTTCCTTGTTGTCGCTAACCTCGAGGTGAATCGCGTAGCCGAGTAGCCAGTCGAGAGCCTCTTTCTGCTCGGCAGCTCCGTGCGGGCAGTCGAGATCCCTCAGGTATTTCTCGAACGCCTCATTCCATGACTTGTCGCCCGTCTGTCGCAGGGCTTTTCGCTCGTCGATTTTGTAGCAGCAGATTTTGGTATCTTCCAGCCAGAGAACGACGCTGCGGAACTGCTTTTCCTCTGCGTTACAACAACGGCTGAACGACTGTTGAACATAATGTTACAAAACTGTATACTACCGGTCAGATTAGCCGTTTCGGGGGAAGGATAACCCAGTGCAGTCAACTTGCGGCGAAACATCCTTGACTGATCATCAAATTATTGCAGCAGAACCCTTGAGAACGAATGTAAACAAAGACGACCGCAGCGCCACCTAGCGGCGGTATCGTCAACAGTTCAAATGTCCCGAAGATTGGGAATTTCAAGATTTTATTATTTGAACAGTTTCTCTTCTCTGCCTTTATAAGGTAATTGAATACTCCAGGATCGGCTTTTTTTGGAACGAATGTAATACGGTAAATGATAGGCTTACACAGTGTTAATACAACTCAAGGCAGGGGTGGGATAGGGTGAGTTAGTTATGGGATGGGATAGGGCGACAAAAAATATTCAAATGGTTAAACTGGCTATATCCATGAAAAATCCTACATAAGCATCGGGACACATTCAGATAAAAACGTCACCTCAATTTCTGTTGTTTTTTTCCAAGGACCAAACACAAAAAGAAAAATTCAGAAATTAGAAAAGAAAAAAAAAACGTACGATTTTATGGAGGGAATGTGTCACAAAACTTTTTTTTCCTAAAAAAAAACAAACAGATTAGCAAAAAAAAAATCCAATAGATAGGAAGTTTTTATAATAAACCGAAAATGTATGGCTGGGACAATAAGCTGCCACTAATTTCAATATAGTTTTTCTTTTGTCAAAAAGGGGGGAAACAAGCTTTTGTTGATCAAGCAAACATCAAAAACTGCTTTAAGTCCTGTTTGTTTCGGAAAATGAACAAAGAGGGCAAGGGGACGGACAGCAAATCTTAAAAAAAAAGTGTAAAAAATGAACTGGCGTTGAAACACGACGACCATAAAGCGCAAAGAATCTGAGAGATGGACAGCGGGGAGGAGGAGAAATTCCACGACCACAGAAATTCATCAAGAGGAAGTAAGCTGAGAAGATAAAGGAGATATCGATAAAAGACAGCCAATGAGTGCGACGGTAATTCGAGAGAATGGCAGCCAATTGGCCAGTCGTGTCCTCGTCGCCCTCCTTTTCTTTTTTGCTCATCTGTAGCGGTTTGGGATCAAAATTTCAATTTAATTTAAGAAGGAAATCTAACTGAGAAATTAATATGTTAAAATTGCTGTTGTTGTCTGTGAAAAATGCGATATTTCAAAATTCAAGAGATTTTCCTCTTTTTAGTCTTCATTTCAGCTTGGCCGTGGCCCTGTTGCTTCCGTCAATCCTGCTGCTTGTTTTTTTAATCCTTGGCCTCGAAGTATTTGTAGGTAGGATTCTCGTAGCCGTTGACCTGCATGTTAACAACGTGCCTCTCCTCGGGCGTCACTGCCTGGTCCACCTCGATGAAACCCTAGGGTACAGAATGGACAGATTGATTAGTTTATGTGATCAGCTCCGCCTGGGGTTCGATTCAGTCATTCTGAGGGATCGATCTGTCTATTCAGGTGTTGACCGATCTGCCTCTTACCGTATTGACATTGCTATCCATGCGGGTACTACTAACGTGTGTAGCTAACTATCTGACTGTGTACACATGTGAATAACTACTAAAGTATTATGAATTCGTCTAGCAACTCATCTGACGTTCTGTCGATCTTGTCTGCTGATCTACTTGTGTAAATAACCAACAAACTACTATGTGCCAATCTAACTACTACCCAATAACCTAACCGTTCTACCTACCTATCACCTGCCTTTCTATCATGGATGTTATCTGGCTTTCAGTCAATCTATCTACATGTCTGTCTATCTACCCATCCATCTGTATATCTATATCTATCTTTCTATCGTATCTACTTATCTAACTATCTAATCAACTTGTCTATTTGTGTAGATAACCACAACGTTACTATGTACCCGTCTGGATACTCAGTATCCATTTGATTACCTAGCGACCTGTTCATCTAAAGATCGTTCTATCTATCTATCATGTCTTTCTATCGTGTATCTATCTATCTATCTATCCACATATCTATCTATCTACCCATCCATCTGTATATCTATATATATCTTTCTATCGTATCTTTGTATATATCTATTATAAACTTGTCGACTTGTGTAGATAACCACAACGTTACTATGTTCATCTGTCTTTCTATAGTGTATCTAACTATCTATCCACACATCTATCTATCCACATATCTATCTATCCATCCATCTGTGTGTATATCTTTCTATCATAGCTATCTATCAACTTGTCTACTTGTGTACGTAACCACAACGTTACTATGTATCCATCTAGATACTCAGTATCGATTTGACTACCTAGCGATTTGCTCATCTAAAGATCGTTCTATCTATCTATCGTCTCTCTTTCTATCGTGTATCTATCTATCTTCCCATTCATACATCTATCTATCTGTCCATCCATATGTATATCTATCTTTCTATCATATCTATATCAACTGGTCTACTTGTGCAAATAATCACAACGTTACTATGTACCCATCTAGATACTCGGTATCCATTTGACTACCTAACGACTTGCTTATTAAATACCGTTCTACATTTCTATCATCTACCTTTCTATCCATCCATCTGTATATCTATAGCTATCTTTTTATCGTGTCTATTTGTCTATCTATCTATCAATTTCTCTACTTGTGCAAATAATTACAAAACTAGTATGTCGCCATCTACCTACTCAGTATCCATTTGACTACCTAGCGACTTGCTCATCTAAAGATCGTTCTATCTATCTATCTGTCTTTCTATCGTATCCATTTCTTTATCTATCTGTCTACCAACCTTCTTATCTAATTACTTTCTACACATTAATCCTATCTACCCATCTACTTCGTCAATCTGTGTATAAACATAGCGCTAATTTCAGGGGTTTTATATCGCAAGGCCAGTTATCGAGCTGTCTGGAAACGATGTTACCTGCTGATGAGGCGAGCGAGCGTGGCGCCTCTTGAGCAGCACCACTCCGACGATCATGGCGGCCAGCAGGGCCATCCCGGCGAAGGCCAGCGTGAAGTAGACCGATCGATTCTCGCGGTGCCCGCCCTCGTGGCGCACCGAGAACACCTAGTATTCAAAACAAAGCTCCTTTTTTCAACTCGGCACGCATAAATCATCAACTGTTTTCCTCGCAATCCAATAATTCGTAAAAAAATAATTAATTTAGTTATCAATGAGGAAATAGTTTTACTTAACAATAGAATTCAAAAAGGAACTTTAACAAAATTCTATCATGGATTAAGAATAGACCTAGAAATACTGATAATTAAATTTAATTATATAATAGTTAATTAGTATGGCATTTTGACGTACAGGCTCGTTATGGGCCACTTGATGAGACTGGGCGTGGGCGACCTTGGCCTTCTCCTGGACGTGCTGGACAGCCTGGACGTCGACGTACGGCGGCATCTCTTCCCTCAGTTTCTGCAAAAATTAAATTATCAATTACTATAAAATTACAATCAATAGGAGACAAATACCACACTTAATTTAATTAACATTCTCCTACTGTAAATTGCAAATTACTTGACAATTAATCAAATTATTACGAAAATTAATTTTAAAACTGGTGATTTAGAAAAGTGAACCTTTTCTTTGGGCTTCTCCTTCTTGGCGACCTCTTCCTTCTCCTTCATCTTCTGCTTCTCGGACGCGGGGCGGGGCTTGGCCGTGCTGTAGGTGGTCGATACAGGGGCGCTCGGGGTCCAGGTGGTCTGCGGTCGGACCTTCTCGGCCGTTTCCAGGTCGTTGAGTTCCTTCTCCTTCTTCTCGGTCCTGATGCGCTCCTCGCGGCGGCGCTCGTCCTCCTTGCGGGCCTTCTCCACAGCCTGCGCGCATCAATTCCAAACCATTGTCAGTTAATCAACACGTTTAGACATGATTCTTTAAGACGTAGTAACGTACATAACAATAACTATAATAATAAAGGTCTCAATTTAACTTAACTTAATTATCACTTAACACATTTGTTCTTATTCACTTAAGTTATCCTTGTTACCGTTGATTACCATATTTGATGAGAGTAAATTCCTATCGAGTTTAAAAGTAAAATTATTGCGGGCGTCCGCACCTGGCGCTGCTGATCCTTGTCCGGTTGTTCCGTAGCAGCCGGGCGAGTGAGCAGCAAGGGCAGCGGGGTGTCGTCCTTGCTGCGCAGGGCGAGAACGTAATCCCTCATGAGGGGCGAGATCTTCTTCTGCAGTTCCGGATAGCGGTCGAGCATCTGGAGGCTCTGATTGGTCAGTCGCTCGATATCGGCCAAGTGCTGGATGGTGGCGTCCTTCTCGCGTTCCGCCTGGTTCGGGTTGGTGTTCAGCAGGTGGCGGAAGTGGCCGATCGAGTGGTGGCGATCCTTGTGCAGGGCGCGCAGCAGCTTCTCCAGGCACTTCTGGATGCGACGAGACTACAGACCGAAATACAAACTGGCGTTAAGGGCAGTGGAACATGGTGGAACTCGACTAAATCGAGTGGAATTTCATGGAAATCTAGGGCGAAAACCCTATAGTTTGCAGTGAAACCAGATCAAGAGCCAAAATTGCAAATGTCGGATGTGGAGCAGGGTGGAACCAGCTTAGACAAAGTGGAACTTGGTGGAATTTGATGAAAATCTGTTGGGAATCTACAAAGTTAGCAACTGCAACCGGGTTATGGAAATAAGAAGGCTCGTTAAGTGGTGGAGCAAAGTGGAACCAGCTTAGACAAGGTGGAACTTGACAGAGTACAGTTAGCATCCAAAACCAAACGTGGTGGAGCAAAGTGGAACTATCAAAACCCGAGTGGAACTTGCTAAAATTCTATTCAAATAACGCAGGGTTCCAAGTTCTAATGAAGAAAGGCTTTGAAATATTGTGTGGAGCAAAAGTGGAACCCGGTTAGACCGAGTGGAACTGGGTGGAACTCTTCACAAACCTCTACAAGTTTATCACTGTAATACAAAAAATGGTGGAGCATGACGGAATCTAGTGGAATCCGATGGAATTCCACATCTGATTCCACTTCAGCCTCCACAATGAACCAAGAACAACGTGGAGACAAAGAGGAGATTCCACTTGAACATCCACTCGGTTCCAGCGAGTACCACTCGAGTCGGATAGAGTATCGATCGTGTTACATTGGGAGCGTTCTCGTTAAGGGCCTCCGTGTAGCAGGTCATTGCTTCGCGCTTCTTCTCATTATTGGCGGCGAGGACGCGCTGCTGGTGAACGGCCTGTAATTGGCGCTTCTCGGCAATATCCTGATCTTCCTCGCTTTTCACCAATTTCTGAAAGCTGGCACAACAAAGTCAAGTCATCAATCTCATTCTTCCCCCATTCTTTTTGCACAAATCACAAATCAATAATTTCTCACTTCTCGTTAAATTATACTTAAACTGAGAGTAAATTCAATATAAATTAACCTCAATATTTTGCCTCTTTAATTTGAGTTACGAACTCTGATATTACAAATAATTAGATTAAGAAACATACAATGAATTATACGAAAATTAGAATACAATATAGTAAAGTTGTTAATAATATTACCTCATAAAGGGATAAAGTTACGCTAACATTTAATGTAACAAAATTGTAAAAACATATAATAATTGAAATGCATTTACTGGAATCCATATTAACAGAAGGTGAATCTTATTTAATTTAACTTTTTTTAAAGTTGTAAAATAAAATGCATATCTACCGAGAAGTCATTTTGGTTTTGAATTCCTCGGCCACCTTGGGGTCGCTGGTGCGCATCTCTTGGTAACGGTCCTCCAGGTCCGACCAATCCTTCATAATCTGCGCCAACAAACACGTGAAAACATCATCAATCAGTCAATGTCGCCCCTTTCACCAACACACACTCGGCAGCAAAACAACTCAATGCAGCGGCCGTTCTCTTTTAACGCGAGTAAATCAAATTCATAATTAATCCAACTATAATCTTCTAAAAAAAAAATTAAAGGTTATGTATATACATGATCCAAAGTTCCGTGTATGTAATAATAAAATATATAAATAAAACTGGATAATATAATATAATTAGTAGGAGTAATTTTTAAAATAATTGATAAAATAATAATCTGATAAACCTTATTCATTTTATACTTTTTATTTAAAACAGTATTATCCATGTTATTAGCTACTTAAAATTAATTGTAATTACAACGTTCGGGTTGAAACCGAGTTGAGAATAATATAGCGTTACCCTGGAAACGCGATCCCTGTGCCGGTCTTCAAGGCGCTCCTCGGCGTCGAGGAAGTCTTCCCGCTCCTTCTTGGGATTGTAATGGGTGAGGTAGGGATCCGGGGTGGGGGAGGGTTTCGGGGTAGTTGTCGTCGTCGTCGTCGTGGTAGTCGTCGTCGACGTCGAGGTGAAGTCGTCCTCGTCGCTGTCCAGGTCGTTTTCGTCATCGTCGTAGTCATCGTCATCGTCCATATCGTCAAACGACTCCTTCTTGTCCTTCTTGTCGCCGCCCACTTCGACGGAGTCGTCGTCGTCGTCATCCTCGTCAGAGTCGTCGTCGTTGCTGTTGGCCGCAGAGCCGCCGACGAACGACTTCTTGACGATCGGCAGCGATGTGGTGGCTTCTACACATTTCCAAATTTAAAATAAAATGTTCTTAACTTATCAATCCTGCGGGTGATTTACCGGCGGTGCGCAGCGGACAGCAGACAAACTCTACCCCGGAGAAGAGATCGACGCCGCAGGGCAGGAGGATGGCGAAGGAGCGGAGGCGGAGACCGCGGGCTGTGCAGGCCGACGCGGCGGTGGCGTTCCACTGGTCGTAGGTCCAGCAGCGGCTGGCGTTGTGCACGTGATCGAATACGCACTGCTCCGGCACCAGCAGAGCCTCGCTCTGGAACGCTCCCTCTGTCAAACAACAACGACAATTAATTTTTTAACAAATAAATAAATATATATATAGGATTAAATTCAACCTAGTTTTTAATAACGGTTCTAAATATTCAATTTCAGCAGTGTGACCGGATTTAATTAATACATATTAATTATGTTTAGTTGATTCACTTACTAATTAACTATACAATGAGAGTTGATACGGGATATCAGCTTGATATCAACCCCGTTTGATATTAACTATCAATCTCGCCAAGAAGTCCCCCTCTTATCTTTGTTTCTTATCAAAATTCCTACCAATTTAGCTCGACACAACCTGGTATTCACATTACAATCCAACTTGTACGATATCAACTCGACATCAAGTCGGTTCCTGCAAACTATCGATGTCGCCAAGGGTTCCCCATCTCATCTTTCCTAACTTTATTGTAAACTAAGCTCTTCAAACCCAACAGGAAAAATCCAACTAGAACGATATCAACTCGACATCGACCCCCGGTTGGTGCAAACTATCGATCTCGCCCCAGGGTATCCCGTCTTAACTTCACTGAAATGAGTATCATTAAAAATCCAACAAAAAAAATCCAACTTGATATCAAGTCGACATCCAAGTTGGTTGGCGCAAACTATCGATCTCGCCAACGAGCCCCCCAACCCCCGCCTAATCTCATCTTTTGTTTCTCCTCTCCCTCTTCTTCTTTTCTCTTCTTCACAGAAGCGAGTCAATATTTGCGACACGACTTGGCCGTACAATGTGAAAGATAAAACAGAGAGATATAAACGTAGAAAAAAAAAGGAAAAACGGGTACGAACAATAAATAACGATGAAAATGCAAGAAAAAAACGAGACAACAAAACGGGGACCGACTCTCTTATTTGACTCCTCCATCACGTCCACCGACACTGCGCTCTCTCTCTCTCTCTCTCTATCTCCTCTGTTTCATCGTCTCAAAAAGGCCAAATGCAATTGTGCTCACGTCACCGTGACGTCATAAACATCGCCCCGGTCGTCTGTGCACTTGACGGGGGCCGTGTTTATCTCCAGCAAATTCTGGGTTCTTATTTGCAAAGTGACTAAAGCTATTGTCGCTTTTTTTAAAAATTATTTCAAATTGACGTCTTTTTATTTTTTTTTAATTAACTTCAATAACTGGTTACCTGTTTGGCTGTTGCTGTTTTAATTATAATTAAATTTATGAATAACGCTAATGTGATCAAAGTCATTCGATGTTATACTTCGTCGTAAATCTTGTATCGGGTTAAGATTCATTAAACCACTTTAATGCTCGATATATGTCTACTAGTGTTTCTAATCTAATTAACTTTAATTGCATTGTACTAATTATCATTAAGACATAAGAGCGAAGAAGAGGGCGATATTTACCGAGACAGCGGTAGGGCTTGACAGACTGGGATCCCTTGCACTTGCGATGTCCAATTCGGCACCAGTTGTCAATCTTGATGGTCTTGGGCGCCTCGACGATGTTGGTGATATTGCGCCTCGGGTAAGCCTGTTGTTACCAACAAAGAGAGAGATAGATAGAGACAAAGGCACAAGAGACTATATCCATCACATCCTCGGCTGATAATTACGGTCGGACCAACCCAAAGTCAATCATCTTCCGCCGCAGGAGCGGTAAGATCGGCCCAGACCAAAAGATACGGAAATCAAAGAGGAGGGAATTAAAGGAAAGGGAGAGAGAGGATTAACTTAATGAAAGGCGTATTCCTTCATGTAATAACCTCGTTATTTCAATTTAATTAACGGTATTTAATCACTGGTCAATTAATTAATTAACGGGTAAGAAGAATAGACTATCATTGAAATATCAAACGCAAAACTGATCCTCCTTACCTTTGATATCGTGAATCAAACATCAACTCGAAATGATCACTCGAGATATCAAAGTTAATATCAAAGTCGGAAAGACCTGTTCATCTTTTCTTATTAACCCCTCAGTCCCTTGATAATATCACAAGGATATCATGTTTTTTTTCTTCAAAACTCAGTTACCAACAGCTACCCCAAAGACGATATCACAGCAAAAGGTTTGATATTTGTCCTCTATTCGTACCGTACATTCTTGATAATATCAAAAGGATATCGACTTGAGAATGGAAGTTAGCTAAATATATCAAACTGCTGAGCAAAATATCGGAATCGTAACCAAATTTTGCAGGTTTCCTATTTACGCCTTACATTCTTGATAATATCAGAAACAATCCGGTAATTGATTACTTGAATTCAATATGAAATTATCAAACTTTTAAGCAGAATATCAGAAGTATCATCAAAATTTACGAGTCTCTAAATCATCTCTTACTCTGTTGATAATATCAAGACAATATCAGCTCTGAAGTCAAAGTTACCAGTCTCTAAATCATCTCTCACTGTGCTGATAATATCAAAAGAATATCAACTTCCTCCTAAGGATAAGAAACAACACAATCCAACTATTACAACCAGATATGATATAATATCAAACTAGTGTCCGAAATATCAATTTAAAACAATTAATAAATCACAGCTTAAAAAAAAGATTCTGCGGTCGGGGTTCGAATCCCCATCGGGTGCTGTCGTCGACAGTTGCCTTTCAGCCCCGGTCTTGCTCTTGATTCGCTGCCTAATGTTTCCGCTATTGATCAGCGTCTACTTGAAAAGCCCCAACCAGACAATGCTTCATCTCCTCCGCCATTGTCCACACCCCCTCGCCCCACCCTTTCTCGTCTTCCGCCCGGAAGAGTCGACTTAATCCAGTCGATCGGGCACACTCTTTTCTAACGACTCAAAGGACTCTTCCGGGAATCTTAACCAGAATCAGAGGTCATAGGGATGAATCACCAAGGAATCCTTTGATGATTGGCTGGAAATCGCTTCTGTTGTTGGAAATCATCTTACACACTATGACTCAATGATGATTCTTTTAGGAATCTTGATCAGAATCAGAGGTTAAAGGGAAGAATGAATCTTGATCAGAATCACAGCAGGAGGAATCACCAGGGAATCCCTTCAGTATTGACCGGGAATCACTTCCGTTGTTGGGAATCATCTTACACTCGTTTCCAGTGACTCACTGATTCTAACAGGAATCTTATAGGGAACAGCGGGAAGAATCATCAGTGAATCCTTTGATGACTGGCCGGGAACGGATTCTGTTGCTGGATATCACATCTTACACTTTTACCAATGATTCAATTGATGATTCTTTTATGAATCTTGTGCAGAATCATGGCGGGGGGGAATCTTTACGGGAATCACTGATGGGAATTTTCAGTGAATCCCTTCAGGATAGGCAGGGAATTCTGTTGTTAAGTCAGTCACCTTACACTCTTTTCCAATGACTCAATGATTCCACTGGGAATCTTAATAGGAATCACAGCTAGCAAATCACCAGTGAATCCTTCTACGATTGGCCGAGAATCTTGTTGTTGAAGAGTCGTCTTCGACGGCGCAGGAGGAGGTGGACAAGGAGGAGGGGATCGATATAAAATGACGCAGCGGCCGACCGCATAGAATCCCAAACTTGTTCTCGTCGACATGAGAAACGCAACCCTTCTTTCATGTCAACAACTTTCAACCAAATCCAAACCTTAAATTACCAACTAGATTAAACTTACTAAACTAGTATAGATTTTTAAAGAAATGCCAATTAGACGATGACATTTCAGAACTGAAACTAAATTGGGGCAATTTGATTTCATCTTGCCGAGCTGAAAATTGACGACTTCCCAAGACTATTGTTGAAGCCGGTGCGAAGAAAAAGGAAGCCAGCGCAGCGTTAAATTTATCCTCCTCGCGCAGGAATTAACTGCTCCATTGTATCGCCTCTCTCTCCCTCGAAAAGCCCAAGTGACTCACTTACCGTTTGATCGATACGCAATACGTAAACACATCAACTCCCTTAAGAGGGTTCGCTACTTACCAAAACCAACCTCAAATCGACTCAACTCAACTCAACTCAACACGGAACAAAAACTACACGACGAAGTCATACATACATAATTCAATTTAAAAAAACAGACGAAATGATAAAAGTTTACGAATGCGAGACCTTGCGACAAAACTCGAGGATGTCGACCTTCTCGCGGAGGCAGCTCGTCTTGGTCTGCAGGTCCGAGATCCAGTTTCCGGCAGAGTCCATGTACTGCGGGTGGAACGGCGTCTTCATGTCGCAGATGACGGCGACTTGAGGTTCGGCCTTCACCGGGGCGGTCAGGTCGGAACCGACCGAACCAGCCACTGCCTGTAATACAAAGAAAACAACATCATTTTCATAAGTTTCCTGCGTTTACTGCGGTGGAATCCCCAAACTCGACGCAACGGTTAAACGACAAGACGAGCGGTTTCATAAAAGAGCAGCTGCTAAGTGCCCGTAAAGAAACGCCAAAGTCAGCAGCTGGGAAGTAGCACTTTGTAGAGCCACACCTGCCACTGACACAACACACATCCTGGCAAGGGAGTTAAGTACTTCCTCTTACAACAACCCAGGAAATATTGATTCAGCTTATCGAGAGGGCCTTTCGTGTCTCCTAACCCGTTAACGCTGAGTAAACAACGATCCCTTGCCCTATACCCCCGAGATTCTTGTTATTGTGTCGAAAGGCGAGAATGCGCAAACCCGATATGCGGCCTGAAAGGATGGAGGGGGGGATAAGTCGCCATTAGAATGCAAGGTCATGCCATTCTTAACGCCCTTAATACTTTCTTATGGGCACACATATCACCTACTATTCTTCTTTATTTTCAACTGGAGAACTCGTGACGGGCGACAATAAACGCCTTTCCCCGCCGACCCCTGTCGCCCCATTCGGGCGAGACGCAACAAAAGCAAAGCCAAAGAAAGCTCGGGTGACACTTATGACAAGGTCTGCGCTAAACACCTCCCCGAGCTATATTACATGCGAAAAACCAAAAGAGGGCAAATGTAAGCCACAGGCCCGGGCACTAAGCGCCACACCTGAGATGAAATCGCCTTTCTCAACGGCAAAAACGGCTTCAGACTTACCTCAACATAGGTAAAAGCCACTGAGACGTACGAAAGGAGAAACAAAGTGATGAACGCAACCCGAAAATTCCACATTTTGGGGCGTAAAAACGACGAGGTGAATCGTCCTTCCTAAAAACTGATAAGATGGATTTCAACCCACTCCTCTTTCTCGACTGCTGGCAAACTCGGTCGGGCACCGAGCTTACAACAACGGCCGCAAACAAGCCGCAGTGGCGCTAGCGTCGCCCTTTTTGGGTAATACAAAAAATACTGCAGCGTTGCCACATTTCACGCATGCGCATTTATAACATTTCATTAGATATTTTAAAATAACATCTTTTTAAGCTGCTACTTTAATTTTAAATCTTAAGTTAGATGAAATAATTTATGAAATTTACCGAGTTTAGAGTTCGGATTGAAACGTGCGCGCTTCAGCTGCTTGACCTGCAATTCTAGATCTATTAATGCACTGAATCTATAGTTTAGTGATTTAAAGTTAAGTGAAAGTTATGAACTGAAACGTTCGCTTTGGCGTGCCGTGTGACCAGCAACTTTAAAATTCAATTAACATCACTTGGAGGGACTTTGCTGCTTTTCAATATCAAGAACCTGATTCCTTTTTTTCATAATTTAACGTCTACCAAAGAGGGATGTGTATATTCTTTAGTACAGAAACTGTCACATTTTAAATAGCGCAGTGCGTATAGTCTTAGATACTCAAGTAAGGGCGCATATAAGCTGAAGGATCATGTTGAATATTAAAACTACTGGGAATGGAATACTGTCGGTTGTGGGTTTAACCATTCTATGAGGAATTCATGGAAACCGACAAGTTTTGATCAGAGCGTCTCACGCACAAGTGCTGTTATTGATCTGACCGTTACTTTTCCTAATGTGATATATCAAAACCAGCCTGATATTGACGTGTTCTATTGCATAAGACATATCTCCCTATGGATTTCCAAATGCGCCCTTGGCACATGCGCCATGTTTTATTGCGCAGCGAAACACACTATAATCCAGCAGCTTCTACGGAGGGGATTTCAAGTATTGATTGGGTTTCCTACTTTAGTGATACCCTGTTTCATTTGATATTGTATATCAAAGGCCGGTTGAAGCCAGCCGCAATCTTATTAGATAGCCCAATAGAATTAGAAAGGAAGACTTCATGTTTGGACTTTGACTTTTGCCTTGAGGTCATAATGTCTTGCCATGGTAACCCCTGCGCTGGATCAATCAGTGCACTAAAAGCAATAATAATTGCATTCTACCATCGATCCTGTGCGTTCCCCATTGCTGTGAGTAGGGCTAAACAGCGGTGAATAATGATGATAATATTTCTTTTTAAAAAATACATCAAGAAAACGTACGAATGTGAAAAGAGTTGCACCAGAATCCATGATCAACGAGACTGAAGTAATATCATTTTCCTCTCTGTTTGGCCCGCTACTTTTTTGTCCCTTTTGCTGGGCCCGTTTCTATGGACTGGCATCGCTCTTCTTCAATCAATAAAAGTCACCGGGTTTTTGTGTCGGTAACATCACCAGCATCGCTCCCGACAATATATTGATACGAGTTGCATGACTCATACTCTCCAACATACAGTTTCAGTCTATGTTCGAAGCTAGTAATCGATACTTACCAAAGAATCGATTACTAATTTCATGTACGTATACTCGTCTAATAATCGATGGTTACGTATTTTTTGATAATCGAGTTTTAATATCGATAATCACTGAAGTTATTGATTATCATTTTCATACTTAACTTTTATAATCGATAGTTAAATACTGTTGGATAATGTGGCACAGGCCTTTAATATCGATTACTAAAGAATCGATTACTGTATCATAGTGAGTAACGACGTGCTTATATATCGATTACAAACGATTACATAAGGCAAAGGTTCAAGAATCTATTACTGTAATATATCGATAGTTACTAAGGAATCGATTATTAAACCTCTGCATACCAAACAAATGTTAAAGTATATAATTTGCCGATACGCAGATAAGTGTATTTTCTTTTCCATATAACACGAGTTATAATCAAAGTCAGGCCACCAGGGTTTCTCGGACATCTCACAGCGGGGTATACCAACATGATTCATCGATACTTAAGCGCAGAATCGATTCTTAAGAGGAAACTTATGGTTGATGACATAAACATGCGGCTGCTTACGCTCTGTTTTCATTAGAGACTGCAAATAAGGGAAAGTACAGATAAGAAGTGATTGGCGGCTATTGGGAACCAGGGTGGATCAGCCAAATTCCACCAGGTTCCACTCGTACAAGTGGAATCGTGTTTACTGAGTTGTGTAAGAGGCAGAGATAAGAAGGAGAATCTACTTGTGTACAGGGAATGGTCTGGCTGGTAGATAAACGGAACCGATGTAAGAAGAGGGTTTCACTTGTGTTGGTCTGTGGTATGACGTCACCCCTTGGCCGGCCAATCAGATCGAAGGCAGGTGATCGAAGCGCCGACCCATCCGAGGCGCCTGGCTGATTTGCATCGCCGGGGGGCTCGCCGTGAAAAGGGCGCTGACTCCCTGGCTGCTGTTTCCCGACCCGTAAGCCGCTACTCCGCCCCCGGCGATCTGCGGTAGCATCACGTGCGCCGGATAGTGTGAGTTCTTAACGGAAACCATGTGTTAGATATCGTTCACAGATACTGACTATATAGGGCTTATGCATGTTTCGCAAGTGTCCGCCATGTTGGCGGCCTCACGACAGCTGATCGTATCATTCTCCATCCCAAAAATGAGGGATTTACTGATATAAATATACGCTGTAAAGTCGATTTTCCTGTGTAAAATGCCCATGAATGAGCCTTGTGGAAGGGTCACGTGACCGTCGCCATAATGCATAAGCCCTGGTTGCGGGGAAACCTACTCGAGATCGCGATTTGAGTCGTTTGAGGCGCTCGAAGTCCTCGAGCTCCGAATCCGGCAGACGGAAATTGAAATTGGCGAAGTAGGGATGCCGGAGCAGTTGCTCGCACGTGTACCTCTTGGACGGGTCTCGGTCAAGGCATTTCTGCGGCAAACAAACACGGTTTTTAAACGAGTCAGGATGGACTGAACAAGCGAAACAAGCAATGACCAAAATGCCTAGAAGAAACAGCCCATCAAACAAACTGACTAGCAATCCAACTAACAAGCAAACTTCTTCTTCGAGCACTCTCACCATCGAATTCAATCCACCAAACAAACAAACCTGGACCAAAACGCCTAGAAGAAACAAACAGAAACAACCAAACACACAAACTAACTAGCAAACAAATTGACAATCCAACTAATATAAACTAACAAACAAACTTATTCTTCAGGCATTATCACCATAAAAAACCAAACCACTAACCAAACACACCTAGACCAAAAAGCCTTGAAGGAACAAACAAAAACCAACCCAACAAACAAACAAACTAACTAACCAACTGACAAACAAACTAATAAACTAACAAACTAACGTAGCCCACAACGCCTAGAAGAAACAAACAAAAACCAACCCAGCAAGCAAACAAACAACCAACAAACTAACTTATCCTTCGAGCACAGCCACCACAAATACCAATTCACCAGACAAACACACCTAGACCAAAAAGCCTAGAAGGAACGAACAAAAACCAATCCAACAAACAAACGAATGACTAACAAACCAACTAGCAAACTAACAAACAAACACACCTGGAACAAATAGCCTAGAAGAAACAAACAAAAACCAACCCAACAAACAAACAAATGACCTAACAAACAAACTAA
>JAIQCU010001757.1:0-12362 GCA_022114935.1 Leptestheria dahalacensis
AAGGGGCGGGGCGGGGGGCGCAGCTACCAAAGGGGGGAGAGGGGGGAAATGAGGGCGATTTCTTGTGTATATGGTATTTGTTTTTTTCTTTTCTCTTCTAACTAAACTATTTATTTTTTTTGTAATTTTTTTTTTAAATTAGTTTTCTTTAAGTACGGCCTTGATGGCTTTTGCTTGAGCGCACGTTTCGCTGGCCAGAATTGTGTGTTTGTCTCATTGGTTTTTGCTCGGTTGATTTCCTGGCTGGGAGATTGCAATAGAAAGTTTTTGTTTTCCCCATGGGTCCAACGTGTGCCCTGTCTCTTCTACCAGTTGGCCATGCCTGGCTTGTTGAGGACCATGAAGTATATCTGCCAAGTGGAACCTCCTTTGGCAGATGAGAAGAACACCTTAAAAAAATTGTAATTAAAAATTAATATCTCCCTTTACCTGATTAAAAATTAAATTTGATATCATCTTTTCAAAGTGTGTTAAAATTAATGATTTACAAACAGTTATCATCTTGGTAGGTCGATAGGTTGACGGACAATAGGTGGATAGACAGCTACTCAAATAGACGGGTAGGACAGATAGAAGGGTAGATCGTAGGACAGATAGATAGATAGTTAGACGGATGGACAGATAGAAGGATAGATCGTAGGGCAGATAGATAGATAGTTAGACGGATGGACAGATAGATAGATAGTTAGACGGATGGACAGATAGAAGGGTAGATCGTAGGACAGATAGATAGATAGTTAGACGGATGGACAGATAGAAGGGTAGATCGTTGGACAGATAGATATAGTTAGACGGATGGGCAGATAGAAGGGTAGATCGTTGGACAGATAGATAGATGGTTAGACGGATGGACGGATAGATAGGTGGTTAGATGGACAGGTGAACAGACAGCTACTTAGGTAGATAGATAGATAGATAAAGGGTTGATCGATGGACAGATAGATTGGTAGATAGATAGATAGACGGATGGACAGATAGACAGGTAGATAGACAGACGGATGGATAGACGGTTAGGAGGGTAGATCGATGAACAGATAGATAGGATCTATTAATACCCAGATTGATTGATAGATAGATTGATGGATAAACATACAGCTGGATATAGATAGGTGGTTAGATAAACAGGTGGATAGACAGCTACTTAGATAGACAAAGGGTAGATCGATGGTCAGATAGATGGGTAGATAGATAGACGGATAGACAGATAGATAGGTAGATAGACAGATGGATGGATAGACGGACAGAAGGGTAGATCAATGGACAGATGGATAGACAGGTAGATGAACAGATAGATAAGATTGATACATACTCGGTAGACTGATAAATATATAGATATATGAATGGATAAACAAACAGATGGATGGATAGACAGATAGGTGGTTACATAGATACTCAGACAGATAGACAGGTAGACCGATAGATAGATAAATTATACAGATACATAGATAGGCGAATAGACAGACAGATGGATACAGATTTCGTAAGAATTGAAATGTTGTCATGGCCTGTTCAGACCAAGTTCCTACCTTGTCGTTGCGCTCGCAGAGGAATTTTAGTTTCTGAGCCTTTTTGTGCATAAAGACACCGTCCAGATGGCCCGTTTCCACGTTGCGAATCTCAATGGCCTTGTTGCCCCAGCCCATGATTTCACCAATACCGATGTAGGCGACGCTGGTCGGCATTTCACCCCACTGCAGCACCACGTTCTTCATCATCTGCATTCAACACATTCAACAGTTAATCAGGTTTGTTTAATTCACACTCCGAGCTGTATACTCCAATCATTGGTTTGCAATATTATACCTTTGACCAATTAACGGGTCAAGTTGCTGTCCATGCAAATTAAATTATGAAGTTAATATTTGCTGTAATATACGTATCAATTTACTTAACCAAATTTCAACTTTTAATTCTACACGATATTTACACACTTATTCTTTAATTTAAGGATTAATATTATTACTAATTCTTTAAGGGAAATTGGCTTCAATCTCGTACAGTCTGTTTTTCGCTATATCGTATGTAAATGAATCTTATTTCCGTCAAATTATCTCAACACCCATCGACATTTTCAGCCGAAAAGTAATTAGCCAAGATTCGTTTTCAGACTTGATTTTCCCGCCGCTTTTTTTTTTACCTTGCCGGAGGTGTTGACGTACACGCCCTCGTTATCGTAGCAGAGCAGCAGCTGCATTCCATTGGAATTGGGCAGAGTGACTATGGTGTGCGGCGTTATCGACGTCTGGATCTAAGAATGGCCAAGGATGGCACAAGTACAGAAGAATACCAAATTACATAAAAATTAATTATACAAATTAAGTTACATTTAAAGATTTATCAAAAAATAGACGTAATTTAAATCAGAACAGAGAATTCAATAGCAAAAAATTGATGCCTCGTCGACACCCTCGCTCTATAATCGAATGTAAATCAGTCAACGGAGACACTTGCATGTTTGGGTATGTAAATGTCGTAAACGGAGCTGGAATCCAAGTCGATGGCGTGGAACCCTTCCGACGAGCCGTAAATCACTTTTAACCGAGTCCCTTCCTCGATGGTTAGGTCAACTAAGACGGGCTTGTGGGCCAAATCCCCGAATGACTATAAACGAAGATGAAAAAACAATATCAAATTAAACTTAAATTTAAAGGGAAACTAGCGATAAGCCAATGAAATAATCAAATAACAATACACAATTAGAACAGCGGAAATGGAAGGTTATTGTAATTTAAAACGGTGGTTATTTGAAAATTTACTTTAAAGGCCATGAATTTATGGTAGGGACGAGGAGCCCAGGCGTAGATCTCGATGCTCTCTCGCAAGGCAATGACCAGAAATTTGATTTTCTCGTATTTGACGATCTTGAAGTGCACGGCACCTTGGAGATCGCCAACGTTGATCCACCCGTTCCGTTTCTCCAATTGCTAATCGAGAAAACAAATCCATTCATCGAGACAATGCAATAAAAAACGATTGAATTTTCCCAGATAAATACATTAAAATAAAATAGAGTAAGTTGAAATTAGGCAATAAATGTCAAAGAGGATACAATTAGTTATGTTTATTATTAGTTTTAACAAAGGTAGTATCCGAGACGGAGAGAGAGATAGACAGATAGATAGATAGATACCTGATCGGCAACACCCTCGGTGCGGAGAATTTTGGACTTGAGCCAGGAGAGATAGTAGACTCGGACGCGGTTCTTTTTGCCAGAGACAGTCACCAGGATATTCTGACCCTCCAAAACTTCCATCTGCTGGAAGCGACGTCTCGAAATCAGCTGATACACTTTGCCTTGACCGCTGCGGTCCAGTAGCATCAGACCGTTCTCCGTGCCAATCAGTAGATTCACGCCTGGGATAAATTTTTTAAAAAATTCCAAAAACAGTTAAAACTAACTTTGGTGGACTAACGAAATAACAACTACAATAAGAAAATATAGTATACAATTTAAATACTTACAATTAAATGCTTAATTCTCAATACTAAAATGATCATCAGGAGCCAAAGTTAAACTTAATTCTGCTTTAATTCAGTTTACTCAGACTTAATAATGATTAAACTAGTTTAAAAAGTTATGGAAATTAATTTACGATTAAGCGTCAAGAATGTTACGCATCATTACCCCACAGCGAAGCGCAGAGAACTTCAGAATTGAATCTCTTTTTATATTTGCGAATCTCGGGAGTATCGGAAACGGCATCGTGCGAAGTGGGAGTGACATTGACGTTGATGTGCGACTCGCGCCGATGGGAGGGTCCCACGGCCGCGGCGGCTGCGGCGGCGGCCGCCGCAGCCGCCCCGCCAGCGGAGGGCGGTCCTCCTCCGGCCGATCCGCTGGCTCCGAAACCGAAAGTCAGGAACGAGCGCTGCTTCTGTTGCATATGTAACGGGGTACTTTTGCTGACCGCTTGTCGATACTAAACAAATAATGAATCATTAATCAAACGGATAAACAATTTTTTTAAAATAATTATTAAACATAATTAGATTTTAAAAATTCAAATTATTTAGAGTATAGATTACGACATCATCGTGTATATATATTCAATTGTATTCTTATTAGGACGATATTATAATCAGACTGATTGTAACCTTTAAAGTGATACTGTTATATGATTATACCAGATTATATTAATGTGGTCGCTATTGGTAAATAACCCAAAACAACAACCTAATAACAAAACTTAAAAGCCTGTACACCACTGGGAAACTTTAATTCACAAAAGCTGAATTTCACAATTTAATTTAATTCTTTTAAAGTTTGAGTTACTTTAAATTAGCCAAGCCCAAAAAAACGACGTTAACGAGAAAATTACCTCTTCGCTGGAAGATTTATCTAAGCGTGATGAAGCAGCACTAGGTGTAGAGGCCTACGAATAGAACCAGAATTCACATAATCAACAACTTTAATTTAATGTATAAATGAAGATAACAGATGATAATAATAATAATAATACCTGCGACAGCAAATCTGGCAGTACGGTACTGGAACGCGAACCGGCGCTGATATTCTGCGCTGGAGACTCATTACTGGGGCGTTCCTCGCGATTCTATCAAACATTCCAAACGTGTACAATATTAAAAATTAATTAACGCCCCTTCATTTACCGGTCAAAGAAAAAGCAGATTAATGATTCAATACAACAGAGAACAAAAAAACGGTGCTCAAAACGGAAGCATGCTGACCGTAGATGCGTTACACGGTGTCCAAAAAAAAGCATTTTCAAAAATTAGTATTTTAATTATACAATTAATACAACATACGATACACATGCAGCAGCCACGTCACTGGCATCAATAACGCCAGTGTTGGTTTTTTTTAATGAACCCCCAATAAGCGAGTGCAGATCCGTTGCGATTTTTTTTAAAAAACGCGGGTCAGCCCAGTCATTTTCCAACATGCGGCGTGCTTTCTTTGGCGTAACAGACGGGACTTTGGCGGTGTAGTGCATTTGCTGCGTAAAGACGAAGGGGTAAGAGAGGATGAAAGAGAAGAACAGAAAGGATGGATAAAAGGGGGAAATATATAAAACAGGGTAGCCATTGCTGAGATTGGTCCAGTAGCCATTTGCCTTTGCAAAGCCCAGGTTCCCAATTAAAAATAAAAAACTAGCAGGAAAATTACAACTATTAACTAAAGTTAAATATAATTTAGCAACAAAATGAAAATAAAAAAATTATTAAGTATTGAAAATTAAAACGGGAATAAAAAATAAACAGAAATTATATTTTAATTAGAAATAAAGGGTAAAATTAATTAGGAAACCCAATACACATTTTAAAAAATCTCTTCCTCATTAAATATAAAGGCCAGAATTTCCATGGCGTTCCAGAGACTCCAGGCTACCCTGTTAAGTGAAAGGTGGTGATGGGAAAGGATGGAAATCAGGTCAAGTGCGGCAGGAGAGAAAAATTCCAGTGAAATGTTAATATCTTCCCCCAAAAGAGGCGCTAAACTTTCTCTTTTTTTCTTCGTTCCAGTTGTTGTTGTTTTTTTAATATCTCTCTCATCTCGCCCAAAAAAAGTTGCGGGGACACATTCTCGCCTAACCTGGTGAAGACCCAGGGCCAGAGGGGCGCACGGCTCCGACGTCGACTTGAGCAGCGGGGGCCTGACCTTGGTCGCTACGCGGTTACTCCCTCGCAAGCGCCGCTCTTCCAGTTCGCGCTTTAGCTCGGCCCGGCGGACGTCCAGATCGGTTTTCTCCCGGCGCGGCGCCAGCGGTTTCTCCTGCTGGGTCAGCAGCGCGATCCGACTGTCGTCCGCCGCCGCCGCGCTCCTGCGCAAATCCAACTCGCTAGTCTTTCGACTGAACTCGGTCAGGATGGGTTCGACGGTCAGCTCCTTCTTGCGGTTGGCCCAGGGAAACTTGGCCGGCTCCGAGTCATTGCGCCGGTGGAAGCGCGGCGGCGTCGCCTCCGAGCTGCTGCCGCCGCTGCTGCTCTTCTCCTTCTCCTCGCTGCTGCCGGCTGCTGCAGGGTTGTTCGATTCACTCCAGTTGGGGAAAAACTGAGCAAAGTCCCAGTCTTTGAGGATCTTTTTTTGTTTGTTAAATTGTTCGTTCCGTCCACATTGATTGTGAGTTCCGGGTCATAAGTTGAAACCCCCAAGGTTTTTTTTTTGGTTAGGGAAAAGGTTAAAACAGGGTTTAAAATAAAATACATAACAAATAAGTAAAAAAATAAAATAAAATAAATACATCGATAATTTTTAAAAGAAAAATTCTGTTTTGCACACCGTGGAACGCAAATATCACCGGCTTGGGGGAAAAAAGAGAGAGAAGCCAAAAAAACTCAGGGAATTTACTTGCATCCAATTATAGCAAGCTGATTTTTCAGAATGTCATTCCTGTATCTGTGGAAGGTGCCTTTCTTTCCAGTTACGAGGGGTAACATTAAAATAGTGGGGAAAAAATAGACTAGGGAATAGTATGACTTACCCGCTTCATGATCAAGGTCCTCTCGTTAGCTTCCTCATCGGGAGTCGGCGGTAAGGGTCTGTTGGGAGCTCCACCGGTAACTGGTCCTATAGAAATCCCTCATCAGATTATTTTTTATATATTAATATTAAACAAATGACTAATTACTGTTAATGTGTTTAATTTAAAAAAAAGGGTAGGAAAGGGTCATTTACGGTTAGTTTTCTTACTGCTACCTTCGGCGGCCGCGGGAGTGGCTGAGCTGGCCGCTGGTTCTGGCGGTCTGCAAACAGAGGAAAAACATTGTTAAAGTACTTAACCTACATGAACCGGAGCCAAAGTAACTATAGGTCTATGACTGGCTCACTAAACAAACGGGAAAACATACTGAAAATCTCATTCTAAAAGATACAGGAATACAGTGCTAAAAATTAGGGAAAAATTAAATTCAATATAAACCATCACGAGTTCAAATTAACTATAAATATACAGAAAATTAATTGAAATATTTAAAAACAAATCTTAATTGTTGGAGAAATTTAATAAACCGCTAAAAAAATATAATAATTTACATAATAACAGATAATTAAGTGAAATATTCAAAACATAACTGTATGTTTTTAAAAATTCCAAAACTTAAAACGAAATTTATAATTTATACAACCTGAAAATAGAACAAGTAAGAAACGTATAGGAGATTATTCAGAATAGATAAAATAAGTTTGAAATTATGAAACAGAAACCCAAAAAATTGGGGTAAACTAGAGCAATTCACATTACTTGTTAATAAAAGAAATAAAAAGATAATTAAATTAAATAATCTTTAAAGAAGATGAGATTAGAGAGTTTGATTACAATGGCTTGGGAGGATCACTAGCGAGCAGGGTTCCATCATTCCTGGCCCCACGGACTGGCGGTTCCTCCTCGTTGTCCGAATCCGACTCTGCGGGTTCAGCACCTTTGGACGCGGCCGGCGGAGTGGGCTCCGGCATGGGCGCCCTTCCGTTGGCTCTCGGGGCAGGGGTAGGGGTCTGATGAGCGGCCGCCGGAGTAGCACCCAGTCCCAGTTCGTTCAGTTGCGCGGCTAGAATGTCCAGTTCCTCGGGTTTGCGCGCCGGCGGTTTGAAGATCTGCGAATTCCTCTGCGGCTGCTGAGGGTGGTGATGACTCTGCCTGTGGTGCTGCTGTTGCTGCTGCTGCTGAACGGTCGGCGGAGTGGCCGGTTTGCGCTCCTCTTTCGGTGGCGGAGGCAGAGGTCTCGACGGCGGCTGAGGGTCTGGAACGACTAAGCACAAGTTAGCTTACTACGAAGTTTGAACCAGGGTTGGACAATGTATCACTTCAACTATCGCCGATTTATCATAACATATCATATGCCAATCATACTAGAAATAGGTAAATTGATATAGACCGTTTTGGACATGATATATCATATCATTTTAAATTCTAATTTCAATTTCATTAGAGATATTGATAGAAGAAACATACAAGATGTTAATAATACCCCGAGTTAAACAAAATATCAAAATACATTTAAATTAATTGTAATTTATCACAGCGAGTATATCAAGTAACATATCAAATTTTTCGCCGGTTTCGAAGATATCTAAATCTTTTCTAAAAAAATTCCTTTCACGATATACTGTATAAACTCCTATGACATATTAAGTTAATCTACTTTTCGAAAATACTACAATTATGATGATTCACAAAGTGATTCCCAATTACCGATCTCGACATCTTAATTGTTTCAAATCAAAATTAGAAATTTAAATGTAAAATTAGACCAATGCTGGCTAACGTATGATGGGAAACCAACCAATGAGTCTCTGGGGAAGCGGCGGCCGCGCTGGCGGTCCCGGATCGGGTATCTCTTCCCTCTCGCGGTCCCTCTGCTCCTTGCGCGCTCTTTCACGTTCACGCTCACGTTCACGGTCCCTGTCGCGTTCACGCTCACGTTCACGGTCCCTGTCGCGTTCACGCTCGCGTTCCCTCTCCCTCTCTCTCTCGGCTCTCTCACGCTCACGCTCACGTTCTCGTTCACGCTCGCGTTCTCGGTCCCGAACGTCGCGGGGATCTGGCGACGTCAAAGTCTTTCCTTCCTGTAATTTGGTTTTTTAATTGAAAAGTTAATTCCACTTGTAATAAATTATAAAAATATATATTTATTCTCCATAAATAAACAAAAGGAACATAAACTAATTAAATTATAACATCATAAGAAAACGTTAATAACTAACACGTAACTATAATAACGACATTTCCATATTGAAACTGTCATCCTCCTTTTGAATTACAGCGTCCAGTGTTTTACACGTGAATGCCAATAGGTCAAATGGCCTTTGCCGAGACTAGGTATATCCGTAAATAAATAACAATAACATCGTATACTTTATAACATATTAATTTACTAATATAATACTAATATAATATTACAGATTACCCATCCGAAACCTATACCCATGCAGAAGTACATTGTATTATTATATATATAACATGGTACTGTCAGTTACATAGTTATCTTTATTACTATTACACATATAGTTAAATTAAATATTTATTCCGTGATTATAATGGCAATAACCGAATATAATAATCATATAAATAAAATAGTGTTAATTAATTTAAATAATAATACAGATAATGATGATAACGATAAAACAGTAAAACGAGAATGGTATGGAACCTGAATCTGCTGGAAATTTCTACGCAGCGTGTCTCCAGCAGGTGCCTGGACAATAGACGACGGTTCTCCAGCCACTTGGTTCTCGTCGTCCTCATTCTCCGATCCGCTGTACCGGTAATCCTCCCGTTCTACTCGAAATATCAAAGGTTAAATTCAACTCCACAGTACAATTTTCAATTAATCTGTAAACGACATAACTTTAAATCTAATTAAGTAATTTTTCCTTTTGTACTGAAATTACCCTAATTACTACTGATTTCAATTCAATTTACATTTACTTCATTATCAAAAATAAAATCTAAGGTAAAGGACCTTTCTGTTTGTGTTTCTTGCATCTGTCAATGTGGTCCTTGAGCTGAATGCGGACCTGGCGCTCCGTAGGTTGGTCCCGAATGAACGGGTGCTTCAGCAGCTGCTCCGTGTAGGGTCGCTGGTGGTAATCCTTCACAAGCACCGTCTCAATAAAACTGCAACATTCCACAGAAACGATACATTTAATCAATTTGATACTCTCCCAAAATAAACGCCTGGAATAACTCAATATCCAAGAGGGAAATGTATGGAGAGAATAACATAAATGATGATTTTAATTGTCGCTGAAAATTTCACCTGTGGAATTTCTTGGACCACTTTTTCGACTTGAGTCTCGGCGGCGGATTTCTGGGGATAAGGAAGAGAGCCCTCATGGGGTGCATATCGCAGAGCGGAGGCTGCGACTCGGCCATCTCCAGCGCCGTAATGCCCAGACTCCACAGGTCGCTGCGATTGTCGTACGTGGCCTCGGAATTGTGCTCGCAGGCGATCACTTCCGGCGCCATCCAGTACGGCGTCCCGATGAACGTGTTCCGGCGGCCGATGGTCCGATCCAGCTGGGCGCTCACACCAAAATCCACTGTGCAATTTCAGAAAAAAAAAATCAGACATGACGCATACTAATCAATTTGACATAATAATGTAACATAATACAGAACAGAGATAATCATTAAATAATATATACATTAATTAGAATAACAGAAATCGATTACAATGAATTAAAATCAAATTAAAATACAGAAATGAATTAAAAAATAACACAAAATTAAATGAGAGCCATAGACACGACCTTGACGGATCCAACTCGCTGAACAGTCTCAAAACCGTCAAGGCAGTGCATAACTCACCGACATGCTCAAAACAAACACGACCGCAAAAAAACCGAAAATTAACAAAAAAATAAAAAATAAAAAACACACAAGAGACCGAGAAAAGTGAAAACGAGGAAGGCGGCCAAAACTAACCGAAAAATTACAAAATTAATAAAAATAAAATAGCCGAAAAAACAACAACAACAAAAAGGACCAATCGCCAAAGTCGCGTGTGACGTCACACGACAAGGCTTTTCTTCCTTATAAGGAATTAGTAACAGTGGCCACTTTCAAGTGGATCAATTACGCGTGCCATTTATTTATTTATTTTTTGTTTTTTTTCTCCTTCCTTTTTATTGGGGGGGTCTAATTACTTTTTCGCTTTGCTTGTTTTGTGCCTTGCAAATTACTCTCCACAGTGCACGTCATCGGTCATTCAAGTACTGTCATAAATATTTCCACATATTCAGCAGAAACATGCACGTAAAACTTTTATCTATCCATCCATCCATCTATCTATCTACCCATCTATCTGTCTACCTACCTAATCTATCTACCTGTCTTTCTAACTTTCTATATATCAATCCATCTATCAACTTACATATCTACCTATCTACCTATCCATCTATCCATCTATCTGTCTACCTACCTAATCTATCTACCTTTCTTTCTGACTTTCTATATATCAATCCATCTATCAACCTATATATCTACCTGTATATTTACCTATATATCTATCTATCTACCTACCTTTCTGTCGTCCTATATACCTAATCTATCTATCTATCTACCTATCTACCTATCTAACATCTATTTAGTTTTCTATCCATTTGTATGTCTATCAATCTATCTATCTACTTAGCTTTCTGTCTTCCTATACATCTGTCTATCTATCTATCGATCTATATGTCTATCAATCTATATATCTATCTTTCTTTCTGTCTTTCTATCTATCTATCTTTCTTTCTGACTTTCTATCTATCTATCTGTTTATCTATCAATCTATCCATCTATCTGTCTGTCTATCTATCTATTTATCTATCAATCTACCTATCTACTAGACTGTGTAACCGTTAATTCGAGAAAACAGAAAGGAGAGACCCGGAAATTACGACATTGCTGTTTTCTAATCGCCGGAATTCAAAACCCCGGCGATAAAGAATCTCGTCGCAGACTGCTATGTTATTCATTTACTTTTTTCTTACGGGGATAATAATAAAATATTACTGAATATCAATAAGTATTATATATGTCTGCCAAAACCCTCAAAACTGTTGACCATGGCTACAATCAGGTCTCGGTCAGTTCACACACACTTCAACATGTACATAACAATAACTTTTACAAATTCAAAACACTGATATTTTGATTCAACTTCATAACTATTAATTTTCAATTAGCGACTAAATAAATAACTTAAACTATACAATTAAATTTATGTTAAACTAATATCTTCTTGGATTCTACAAACACCAAATATATAACAGTGATTAGATTTAACATAACATTCCTAAAAGTACATAATTTACCACAAACACGTGTCACAATTCCTAAATGACTTACTTAGTCCTAGGATTCCTTTAGATAGACAGATGAAACTTAACCGACAAAATTCATTTTAAAATAATTAGCGAAAGGAATGTGGAATGAAAGCGATACTGACCCAACTTGACTTCGGCGTTATCGGTGAGCAGGACATTCTGGCCCTTGATATCGCGGTGAATCACCTTATTGGCATGCAGATGTGCCAATCCTCGCAGGATCTCGCGGCAAATGTAGGCGATCCATTCTTCCTTCAAACTCTGTCCTTTCGTGGCTATTTCAAAATAATAATCACAATCATCAAAAGCAGCGATAAAATTACGTCATGTCCATTCAAACTGCTCATATAACTTTTTAAATTTTAGACCAGAAAAATAACAAAGTAACTAATCTACTCATCTGTAAAACAATTGAAAAAAGAGATTAGATTTTTTTAATAAAACGAAAACTGGGGGCTAATAACCGAAAGCGGGAGGTTAGAAACACACAAGAGGGAAAATCGCACGCAACACACATACACACACCATATGGCTTCATTTATAAAAAAAACGCCCCTCCTCTTTTTAGACACCCACAACCCCCCCCCCC
>JAIQCU010001758.1:0-16421 GCA_022114935.1 Leptestheria dahalacensis
ACAAGAAAGTTGCAGTCGAGGTCAACAATTTCGAAAGCATAGTCGGAAAAACAACCTACAGAAAGTTTCAATTTTGGCTCTAGAAGTCAACTATAAAGTTGGATTTAAGATCGATTTAGTAAAAAGTCGGAAAACAGCCGACAGAAAATTGAAACTGAGGTCGATTTAAAAAGAAAGTTGGATTTTAGTAAAGTCGACTTGCTTGTTGACGAGCTAAATGTCGACGCAAGCTGTGAAACTTTGAATTTTGCGACCGAGTTGGATTTTTCGAAGAACTTGAGAATAAAAAAAAATCAACATAAAGTTGGATTCTGGTCACAAAAGTCGACTTGCACGTCAGAATAACCGAAATTCAAGTTCTCGAAAAAGTTGGGTTATACAGTCGACAGAAAGTTAAAGTCGGGGATATAGAAAAGTCGACTAATTGCATATTGGAAAACTAGACCGTCACGAGGTGTGTGAGTTTTAGCGACGGGAATTGCGGGTCTGTGTTGTTGGATTTTTCGAGTGTTTGCGTAAGACAAGTCTCGGTCGGGAAGCGAGTGTGAGCGGCATGTGACGGAGCAATTAAAATGCCCGTGCACGCTTCAAGTGTGTACTGAGCCTGCTGATTAGTCGCCCTTGTGCCAAACGACTAAACAATGGACGGCACGTAAATGTCTTCTTATTCGATATTTTTAACTCTCTTTCAGTCGATCATTTCATGTTTTCAGTTGAATCCGTCTTGAAAAACCGACACGATTTCCATTTTTAACTGAGAATTCAACTGCTTGGGAAATTCAGCACATTTTGGTTGCTGCGTTGTTTGTTAATTGGTGAACATTCTAACTAGAATTTTGACCCTGAGACTGAAGTCTAATGTTAAGTTGACTTCTAATGAGGTTAGTTGAGTTGAGTTTTTAAAAGTACGAATTGTAATGGAATTAGTTTTTATTTAAGTTCTTGATTTGGATTTTCTGTTCCAAAGCGAACCATGAATGGTATTCTGTCTTGAATTTAGTTTAGGTTAATCGACTTCAGGTCAACTGGAAAGTTTACCTTAAAAGTCGACTTCAACACAATCAGAAATTAAGTTAATATTATTCAAATATTGCAATAATCATAAGTAGAATTAATATTAATTACTGAGTAATTACGATTATAATGTCGCATAAGGCAATCGTGATATAACTTTTAATTTAAATTAAGGATAATCAACTTATTTAATCGTGAATTATTTATCGACTCCCTATTGGTCTCCCCCCTGTTCACAGTTGGTCGGCTAAACACGTGTGGTTGCAAAAATGACTTTATTCAGTAGCCAATCAGATGACAGCATAGCAACCAGCTTGGTGATTTAATGCATTTAATTAATTTTAAGCCTATTAAAGACTAATTAAGTTTGACTGAAGTTGCAAACTTACAAGATGACAAGAACATGTTATTGTCGTAATGAAATATCTTCGTTTGAAAAGGTTTTTAATTGCAATTAACTGACAGAACGATCAGCTTTTAGCAAACTTAACTCAAATTTAATTAAGTTAATGGCGCAGTTTAGTGGGGTGATTCTAAAGTTCATTTGCGGCTTTTTGGAATTGCAGGTACTGTTTCATTGCGAGCTTTATTCGCGCGTCGGTCGATGATGCCGTCTGCTAGCCCTTTCTCAGAGGTAATTACACTTAACTTGAACTCGCATTAAACTTAATGTCGTCAAGGTTTATCGTAGTTAACGTGAGACCGCTTTCAATCAAATTCGATTTCACGAGTCAGTCTTAATACCCGAATTATTGAAGGCTACAAGTTAATGTAATTATACTTAAGTTTTATAGCAAGCACGGCCCTATTATACTAACATAACATTGATTAACATTAAAGTTAAATTACATCAAGGATTCAGTTTAAATTAAGATGATGCAGATAAAATATAGAGTGATAATTAAAATCCAGTTAAATCTAATTAATTTCCATTGAATTGGCATTAAGTTAACCCGAATGTTGATGCAACAGGGTACTCTGTATAGTGATTACTATTTATACGACGGTTGCGCGATGAGTTCGTACGGCTTGTCGAGCGCCGTGGCGACGCCATCGACGGCCAGTCCAGCGTACCTGCAGACGGGACACGGACATCCGCACGGCGCCGGCGCCGCCGCTTCCGACTTCTGCGACGAGACCTTCTTCGACACGCTGGCTGCCACTGTCAGCACCTCGTCCAAGACGCTGTCCATCTGTAAGTAGTTGATAGTTGGTTACTTAGTCAGTTTTTTAGTCACCTTATATTAAACTTAATGGCGGAAGTTAATGGTATGTGATAGTTTAGTAGTTGATGTTTAAGGTAACTTGCGATTTAAATCATCGTCGATCTGCAAAGTAGTTGCTAACTGGTTATTTAATTAGAAGTGTATTTACGTTAACTAATTTAACGCCAGAGTTAATAGTATTAACTAATTAGTCTATCTTAAATATTGCTACGTAGTTGGGGCTTAAAGTTTGTAGTCAATTAAGTAATTTGTAATCAACGGTTAGTAAAAAATTACTTCAATGATTGGTTAGTTTTCGTTAGTTAGCTAGTTTTAGTTAATTAGCTGCTAGTTCGTTAGTTCAGTTAACTCAATAGTCGACTGGTTAATTAGTTTTGGTAAGCTAGCTAACGTTAGTTAGTTAGCTAATTTTACTCAGTTTTAGTTGCTAGCTTTGGTTGGTTGGCTAAAATTTTAACTACATGTTAATAGCTGAGTAACTAAATTTGTAATCGAAGGTTAATTGACAAGTTAGTTCAATAGCTGGATAGTATTCGCTAGTTAGCTAGCTACAGTTAGTTAGCTGCTAGTTCTTTAGTTTAAGTTAGCTCAATAGTCGACTCGTTAACTAGTAAGTTTTGGTAAGCTAGCTAATGTTCATTATTTAACTAATTTTACTTAGTTTTACTTGCTAGTTTTGGTTAGTTAGCCAAGATTTTGAACATGCTAATAGCTCATCTATCACACACAGCTGACATGTAATACATAACAACGCTAGAGCTGACTAATTGAATCTGTAATCAAAGGATAGTTAAATAGTTAGTAACCAAGCTTTGCTACTTAGTCGACGAACCGAAAACTCCGGCGGATGCTTGGACCAAGAAGGAGGTTCACAACTGGGACACGTCCGACACCATCGCCTGGCTCGTCGACGTAGCCAAGCGTCACCGCCTCTCCGACGAATCCATCTTCTCCGGTGCCTTCTCGAACATCAAAGGTATACAACAGAACAATATTAACAGTCTTCACTGATGTTACTAATGATACTATTTTACTAGCCGCTAATCAACAAGTCTTAATGTTTAATTAATTAGTTGTTATTAAGTTAATATTACATTTGAATTAGACTAGCTATTCTATATTTTCAAAAATTTAGAAAATATTTCTATTTTGAAGTTGTTTAAGAAATATCAAAATTACGAGAAATTATTAATTCACTAATTAACTAACCAATCAAAAGGAGGAATATTTCTTAAACAGGTTTTGCTCGTTTTAATTAATTGATATTCGTAATATTCACATTTTATCAAATTCACTCAATTTAAAACATAATTTTTAAAAAAAAAATTCAAACACTGTTTAATTTTGGGAAATTTAATTTCAATTTAACTTTATACTGTTGTCTGGTTATGAAAAAAAATAACGGCACACGCACGTATGCTCACTGACCAGAATGCTCGTTTCTTGCCCGCAGCCGCATTGTTTCAAGTCAATTAAGCGCCGAGATGATTTGGTTTCTCGTTTTTGCTATTTTTTCCGGCGCCCACAGGAACACAGCTGCTGCAGATGACCCTGCGCGACTACGAGAGACGAGATCCGCACCAGGGAAGGTACTTTTTCCAAGCCGCTCAGCAGCTGCATCAGCACCACGCTCAGCACCTGCTCCACAGATCAACTCTCGATGAGAATGTCAACACTATACTGGAACTTAGTCACAGCCAATTGCAGGGTAACCATTCACATTATCTTAATTACATTCAATCGAATTGTATAATCATTCGATTGAATCAATGTCAGAGAGGTTAGGATAGAATCTGACTTGATAATAACTTGATAATCAGTTGATATAAACTCGATATGACTTGATATATTGCTTCAAACAGTAATCGCTTCAAACAAGACGATAAGGTTCTCGCAGAAAACAGGAACAATCCATATTTCAATACGAAATTACAGTGCGCTATTTTTTTTTGGGTGGAAATCCGTGTGTATCAGAAGCGGACACACGCAACGAACATATGTGTAATGTGAATCTCACATGTGCCACTTCACGGCTGCTATAACACCGTGAGAATCTCATGTTATTTCCAAACCGTTTTCTTTTATTCTTCTCTCTTTTTTTAAGAAAAAGAGACAATACAACAGTTCGGAATAAACAATAATCAATCAATTATCTTTAATTAATTTTCACCTTGATTTATAGCCGACGCAAATTACTGCTGGCCCATGGATCCTTACACGGAGCGAGACCAGTTCAATCCGGCGGGGTCGGCGGGTCATTCGCTGTACAACCTGGGACCTCACGAACCGGCGGACGAGCAGGATCATTTACCGATTCCGTATCCGGATTCGGTGGCCGGTTACCCGTACTCGATGGAGGAAGCAGCCCTGCTGAGTCAAGGGATCGCTACCAATGCGGTGGCATCCTTACCGCCACTAGAAAAGTATGTGTCGATAAATTAATTAACTTTCCATTCATTATCTGTTGTCTTTAATAAATCGAATCTAATTGTGTAATTGAAAAGGATTCCGTCAAATAAAGTCGATTCGAAGTTCTACCCAGAGCACGGATCCCTCATGGAGATGAACGATTCCGGCGATTACGGTAATTAAGTCAGTCATTAATAGTAATCTAATTACATACAAGCAAGTACTTGATGTAAATAAAAAAATTATTATAAATATTCATTATTTAGCAGTTTATTAAAATTAAAATTACGTATTTAAATTGAAAAGGATTGGGAGATTCCGCGTGGAGCTGCGACGGCGACATGACCTCTGACCTGGAAGACAATTATTCCGCCCTGGATCCCGCAGTCAGGAAAGTTGGTCGGCCCAAAGGGCGATCCAGCGCGCGCCGGAATAAAGCAGGTACAACCTATAGAACAATTTGAAAATTCACTTTATAATTAACACTCATGAGCAACATAAATTTACTTTAACTTAAATAATTTAAGTTAATTCACCTAAACTAAATTTCTTTTTACAAAAAAATAGAGAAGAGCTTCGGTCGGTTGTGGGAATTCATCCGGGATCTGCTGCACAATCCCGACTACTGCCCGAGCATGGTGCGGTGGGAGAACGTCGACGAGGGCGTCTTCCGGATCGTCAAGAGCGACAAACTGGCCGAGTTGTGGGGCACGCTCAAACACAATCCCAACATGACTTATGAGAAACTCAGTCGCGCCATGAGGTAATCTATTCTTCAAAATCAATGAAACACTCATCAAATTAACGAACAACAACACAACTCTAATAAACGTAGAACAACAAATGAATAAAAATATTAAACAAGAATTAAGTGACAAGATATAAAACAAATGAAGGTTTAACACAAACCAAATATATTTAAATAAAGAATTAAATGGATACCAAAATAACTAATTTGTAAAAAGTACATTTATCAAAATAACCCAATTAAACGTATTTAATTAAATTAGTGACGCTATACAAAGTAAATAAAGCTTGAAATAATTAACCAATTAAATTTTATTGCACAAAATTCTGCAGGTACTACTATAAAGGAAAGATCTTCGAACCCGTGATTGGTCGCCGCTTGGTCTACAAATTCGGTCACAACGCCACCAACTGGAGGCCCAAGCAGGATCCCAACTTTGAAAACAGGAACGGCAAAGAAATCCTGTAGAAAAAAATTTTATTCCCGTAAAAAATTAAAGGGGGAAGAAAAAGTTGATTCTGTAAAGTACCTCAGTTGACAATCTCAAATGAAATGATGGGACCTCTCGTTTGTCAGTTAATCTTCCTTCTCACATCCTTCCATATCGGACCAAATACTTGTCCTTCTCGCTAGACAAGAATCTTGCCGAAAGAATCTTGGAATGACATTTGAGTGAATCTCTTTCTCCAAATACCATTTTTTATATAAAAAAAAGAAAGATCTTGTTTGTGCTCTCGTTAATCTGTGCACGTGCCATTTATCTCGTTGTTTTTTTTCTCGAGTCTGTTTCGGTTGTTCAACAAAAGACATTTTAGATTTTTATACATAAGAATTTTAATATAAATATATATATATATACCTCGTGTTATTCTTAAGCAAAACTGAGGTCTCTTTAAGATTTTTAATGACAGTGTATAAAATGAAATCTTTCGCAATACAAACTTCTTTTTCTGAATCTCACGATCTGGGTTAATTTCTTGGTATCTCTTTATGTAAAAATACGATAATTTTCTTCTATGGGCAATTGTTGCCCTTCTAGACTCTAGATTCTCCAGTATCACGATGAAGTTGTTCCAAAAGCTTTGAAGCAGCTCCTCCTCCCCCGGCACCCATCGAGGGACTTTGGCACACACCAGAGGAAAAAAAAAGGGAAGATCGGTTGTGGCAGCAGTCTGAGCTTTTAGCTCGCCATTAAAGTCGAATCCGTTTTAAAACCTGGAAACAATAATCACAAAACCGGTTATTCTTAAATATTATTATTAACATTTTATTTTATCACTAATTCTATGTTGCGTATGGAGAAATATTTCAAATAATTACATCTGTGCAAAAATATTGAATAGTGTATTGAGAGATAATATATTGTAATATGACGAGTACCGCTCTTGGAAAACATAGCCAGTCCTAGGTCTTTCATCAGATTAAACAGCGGCTGCAGGAGACTATCTGCTCGAGCATCGGACGGCGGCCGAAGGTGCACAGTTTTCATTTGGACGGTGCGGGTATGCCACACCAAAATCTGACCATAAAAATTATGTCTGTTTTTTTCCAAAATTTCATGTTGACAAGATAATACTTCTGAGCAGTTCTGTGCTTTGGGTTCGATATCAGTCATTTCGATGCCCAGGCTCTGAAGAAACGCGTCTTCTTCGTATCCCGCCTTATACGGGATCGTTGCGTTGGGGAACTCGTGCAGGAGGGCTACGTTGACGGCAAAGCCAGCCATGTCGACGGGGAAGCGACGACCCGCGATCCAAGGATCAAAGAACCCAATGACGGAACCCTAAAAAGTATCGTGGTGAATTTATTTCATAAAATGTTAGGTATGAGTCTATGTTACGTTCATGACTATCGGAGAGCTGATGCTGTAACCTTCAATGAGACCCACAGGTAGCATTGAGACTTTCTTTGTATCTCGTATCTCGTCAAAAAGACGGAGATCGAAAGTATTATCGTCATCACCGAAGTAAAGTACTCCGTCTTCGGCCGTGTTCCGGATCCACGATAAAGCCGCCCGACGATTTGAAACTCCTCTGGGATGTATGCGTTCCTTCCGAAAGACCCTGGGCATTGGATTGACCATGTGCGTGTATGGAATTTTCATCCGTCGAAGCAGCGAGGCAACTAGAGGACTGCACTTGTCAGAATCCTCGACTAAAACCCAGTGAATTTTAGGAACGTGCATCAACGTTTGGCCGAGACGCGTCAGCTCGGCCATCTGAACTGCCCTTGAATATGTTGGCGTTACAAAGTAGATCACAGGTAAGTTTGCCTTCGATATGGAAGGTCTCCTGTCCTAATTTTAAAAAAAAAAAACTAAGTATGTACAAGTGGACTGATGGAAGTAATCAGCTTGATACCTCGTAACTGAGTTCACATAAAGCTCCAGTGTTGTTCAATAACGACTCATTATACTTGCTGCTGTCTAACTCGTTCGTAGTGACCAGATTCGTCGTCGGGAGAATTCCTCCGAAAGTGGTGCTTTGCCACACAGCAAGGTAAAATACGAGCAGCACGGTAAGAGAAGAGACGAGGCAAAGGCGTTTTAGCTGGTTCATGACAAATCCTGCAACGAACAGGTTGTTTAAAATTTAGAACCTGCAATAGATTTAATTTAAACTGGATTAGTAACAGTTTCTTACCATCAACTGGCTTGTGGCCACTAGACTGACAGCTTTCGTCATAATTCGGTGCTGCTGGGCATAAAAATGGTCTGATTAAGATCCTGCAGCATTCTCGTTAGAAATAACTAGGTCAACTCACCATTCGTGACATACATTGAAAAGTAACTTAAAGACTAAAATTGAAAGTCTAAATAAAAGAGGCTTAATAGTTCAAATAGTGGCAATATATCAATTCTTTCCTGTCTTTGGAAGAATAAGCTTAATACTGTACAACTTGGAAACTTTCATTTGGATTAGGATTACGTGCTGTTCTCAGCTAGACCGCTAGACTAAAGAAAAAACCACGTTGATTCATTCGACTGTAAACAGTGAAAATATGTGCAAAAGAAGAATGGGGGAGTGGATAAACCAATACCTCTACTAATGTTATTATATAAATTTGCATTATTGTAAAGTTCTGCAAATAACTGTTTTATCATAAGTAGATTTAAGTACAGAATTTGTTGTCAGGCTAGTTTTAACGTGCTAATTGCTAAATTAAATAGCATAATTATTCCGAAAATTTGATTTTACTGTGGAAAACGAAGTGGAAGCACTAGGAACGGTCACATTAATAATGATTTATCATTTCGTTTTTATTTTAATAACATTATAGTCTAGCATATGCAGTATTTTTTTTAATATTTGCTTCCTTGAAAAATAACTGAGATACCTTTAAAAAGATAGGGTTGTGCGATATATCGATATCGATATCGAGATATCATATATCGATGCTTTTTGGCGTTGATATATCGTATCGATATTGAAAAATCTTAACGATATATTGTATCGATAATATCGATATTCATTTTTCTTGAATATCGAAAGCGAATAGCGTGAATCGTGCCCTCTGTTGGTCTTAACTTCAACAGACTGAAGTAAATTTCTAAGGGTCCATTGGTGGCGCTTTCTTTTGCAAAAGAAGAAGCAGAAGGATAAGTGGCTAACCTGATCAGTTGTGTGGGCATGTATCATCTTGAAAATGGGCGCCCGGGTACGCAGGGGCCTACTGAAACATGGACTCGCTGTACGATGATCCCGCTGAAACTGAAAGTGCTTTTACAAGCGATAATACCGAGACGAACAGTCGTAGAAAAAGATCGAAGGTTTGGACTTATTTTGTGAAACATGCGACGGACTAGGTGCTTGCTTTGCGACCAACAAATTAAAAAACACGCGAAACACATCAAACACGCTAAGCCAATCGCGAGGTAACCGATTGCTGCTGTCATTTTGTTTTCTTTTCTTAACATATGGCTTTCTTCTTAGAAATATTTAGACAACGATTCGGCTAAACTACAGAAACACAAAGAGGCCCTTGCTGACTGTCAGGCTTCTGTCCTCGACAAGAAGCACGGAGCGTTCCACTGCGGGACGCAACTTTCTTTTCCGTGCTGAATCTACTGAGAGCAAAACCCTGCAATCTTTGATTCTTTTATTTGCAACTGCAGCCATGCCTAAAGCTAAGTTAAAAGAACTGGATAGGCTTATCGCACTGTAACGTGCTCCTCATTTACGAAAAGTGGGATTGGTTGGCTAATACACAATTTTGCCAAAGTATTCTGCTTGTTTACTGAAGACTAAAACGGCTGAATTCGTCTACTTTGAAATACACCACTGTTGTACACTGGTTGTTTCTAATATTGCATGGAGCATTATCGATATTATCGATAACGGCGTCCTTACCGATTAATCGTATCGATATCATATCGATACTGATATTGGAAAACCTTAACGATGTATTGTATCGATAATATCGACATCAGGAAATTGTAATATCGAACAACCCTGTTAAAATTATTTTAAAAAAAATAATAGTTATGAACATTTGGCAACGTTGAACTTGGTTTCGATTCTGTGAAACATTTTCCCGCCATCACGTTCATTGTATTCTTGGCACCAAGAGTAAACACAGTGACACAGTAACGTGTTGCCAGCTGCCTTTTTCCGCTTGAATTCTAAATAAGCTTTTAATTGGTCAACTTAACTTAAAAAAACTAGTGAGAATGTATGTTAAAGTGAGGACCATGGACGGCAAACAGTCTGCCGTCCTCACCGTTTCAAAAATGATGAAGGTGATGGAGCTTCGAAAACTCGTCGAGGAAAAATTGCAAGTCGAACCCGAGAAACAAAGACTCTTTTTTCGCGGCAAACAGGTTCGGTAACTTAGGTGTCCATTATAATCAACAAATGAGCAAACGTAAACATCTTATTATTTACATCAGCTGGAAGACGAATACCAGTTGGTCGACTATGGCATCAACGTTAATGATGTCATCCAGCTGCTGATCCGCAACAGCCCGCTAGCCGAAACGATTCCTTCGTCCGCAGAAAACGTGAAATGCGAGAAGCCAAAACAAGTTGAACCTGATTGCGCGACCAGTAGTCCCGCACCAAAGGCAGAGGTGTCCAGTAAGAAGAGTAAGGACGATTTGGAGGACGCCACGAGTTCATACTACGAGGTTTGCTTGTTAACAGTCATCGTTAACTATGAACTACAGCGATTTACTTGCGTTCCAGGTTGGAGACCTTGTTGACGCTAAGGACCCATTCACGTCTTCGTGGATTGAAGCCAAAATTGTTAAAATAACCCAACCGCCTGCTGGGACGCCGCAGGACCAAAATATTCCCGAATCATTTAAGTTTCATGTTTTATTTCAAGGGTAATACTTCTTTCTTTTAAATCCGAACTTCTATACGTTGATGTTGGTGAAATCTGTCGTAGGCACTTACTTGAGGATCCCACTTTAAGAAATCTAACCCAAGTGCGGCCTCGAGCATCCAAAATCCTCCCGTTTGATAGTCTCAGTATTGGAGACATGGTCATGGTTAATTACAACCTGGAGGACCGAAAGGAACGGGGACCCTGGTACGACGCGAAGATTACGGGGCTGACGGTCGCATCCCGAACGAGCAAAAAAGTCATCGTTACGGTCGTCATGGGTGAAAACAACGACACTGAAGTTGCCGACTGCGATGTTTATTTCGTCAAGGAGATATTTCAGATTCCACCGCTGGTACTGTCACACGTCTTTAACATTAACTTGAATTTTTTTAAATGATGACATTATTCTTTTTAAGTGAATTATACAATAGACTAAAAAAAATACACATTCGACCCCTTAGGTTAAAATAGCAGACCGTACCGAGGAAGAGAAGAAGCTGCTGAAGGAAGGTCCCGCCACTGCTCGCACCAGCATTCCTTACTGCCAGCGCTGCAATGACAATCCTCGACGTAAGTGCAAGTTCTGCGGCTGTCACGAATGCGGCTCCAAAGACAACCCCAACCAGCAGGTCATGTGTGACGAGTGCGATATACCCTATCACATCTACTGCCTTAAACCTCCGCTAGAAGCGGTGCCCGAGTCTGAAGAATGGTATTTTTTTCCTTCTAGCTTTCGATTAAGAAATCCTAGTTATTGCTAAATAGAAAATTAATCACAACTTAATTAATTTATTTACAAATAGTAATTATTAATCAATATGATGAATGATCAGAAGTAAAAAATAGAAAAATGACTAGATATGCTGAAAAACACCAATTAAAAAGTCGTAGACATTTCCCTGTTATCACAGAGATATTCGCAGTCTAATTTATTTAAATTTGCTGGAAACCAAACTAGATTATATTCCACCTAACGTTTAACTAAAGTTGCTTTTAAATAGCTTGTTTAATTAACTTCCCTGTTATTTGGTTAGGTACTGCCCGAATTGCAAGACGGACGACAGCAAAATCGTCAAGGCCGGCGAGAAGCTGAAAGAGAGCAAGAAGAACGCCAAAAGACCCTCAAACGTGACAACGTCGACCAGGGACTGGGGTCGCGGTATGGCCTGCGCCGGAAGGGCCAAGGAGTGCACTATTGTGCCGTCCAATCATTTCGGTCCCATTCCGGGTGTCGATGTGGGAACCATGTGGAGATACCGCTTTCAGGTGAACATTAAAAGATGTGAATTTTAACCTATGTGTTAATTTTACAAAGCGTATTCTCGGTTATTAGCTTAAATTGTATTATGATTGAATATAAGATAGCATCACGTCGGTTTCGAATCAATTTTTTAGATAAACATATAATGGTTTAACCAGCTGGCTATCAATCGGTACTTATATCCTAATATTTAATTCAATCCGGTTTAATTTTAAAGTTGTGTATTCCCACTGTCAGCTGATATGGATTTGTAATTTCACATTAATATGATTTATATATTCTATTTTTTATTTTTTAAATAAAAGGCGTCCGAGGCTGGGGTACACCGGCCGCCAGTAGGTGGCATCCACGGTCGCGAGAAGGAAGGAGCCTACAGTATCGTCCTCAGCGGCGGTTACGAAGATGACGAGGACTTTGGCGATTCTTTCTACTACACGGGATCCGGCGGAAGAGACTTGACTGGCAACAAACGCACTGCCGAACAGAGCTGCGATCAGACGCTGACCCGCATGAATATGTACTTAACACCTAATTATCATAGATAATAAATAGATAAATTAATTTACTAAATACTTCACAATAGATTATTAATAATAATAAGGATAGAAAATTATACAAATTATTGAAGGTCTTTTCATGTTGAGCTACTGACTATTACGCGTTTTGAATTAAATAGTAACCATTGTTTCTAATAAAAACGTCATAGGGCCCTGGCACTGAACTGCGCCGCGCCTCTGAACGCCCAAGAAGGGGGTGAAGCGAAGGATTGGCGCAAAGGGAAACCTGTACGCGTCCTCAGGAAAGGTCACGGTGACGAGAAAACGGGCAAGGTCAAACACGGCAAGCATAATAACAAATACTCGCCCGAAATTGGAGTCAGGTAATTATACGAAGAATTAACTTTGCTACTTTGAATTTTAATTATATACAGTACTTTCTTACAATCGATATTTTGTAAGGACGTCCGATATATCGATATCGAAGCTCTAATGAAGCAACGCTTTTGGGCCTCGATATATCCTATCGTTAATATCGATTTTAGTTTCCGTCATACAGGGTTGTCCGATATATCGATATCGAGAAATATCCATATCGAACAACCCTGGCTAACTTAACGGGTTAGTGTAATTACTGTAACTACTTATTTATGTGTTTATTTTGTATTTTGGTTTAATGATGTCGTAGGTATGATGGGATCTACAAAGTGGTCAAGTACTGGCCGGAGAAAGGCAAATCAGGCTTTATTGTCTGGCGGTATTTCCTCATGAGAGACGATCCCGTGCCTCCAGTCTGGACTCCCGACGGGAGAAAGAAAGTTGAACAGCTGGGGCTCGACCAAGTCATCGTAATCAACTTTCATTTGCAACTCCTTTTATCTTTGTCTGTTTACGCGTAAACCTCGTTTTATAAACAAACATTCCAATCAATTTATCTGTCGGTAATCTTAACTGGTAGTAATCATGCGTGTAAACTTATTATTCTTAATATTCATTGATTAATTCTGATTGTTTTTTTTTATTAAAATAGTAATTTTTGATTTTTTCATGATTTCTTAATTAATTGTATTTAGTATCCGGAGGGGCATTTGGAAGCTCAGGAAGCCCAAGCCCAGGAGAAAGCCAGCGGTAAGGCCGGCAAGAAAACACTGAAGGATTTTTTGACGGACAACCAATCAGGCTCGCCCCCGAAGAAAGTGAAAAAGGCCGGCTATCAGCTTGAGACGGAGACGGAGAACCTCATCGAAGCTGACGAGCTCAACGCCAAGTTATGGGAGGAATGCAAAGAAGAACTGGGCGATACAAAACAGGTTTCTATAACTATTATTATTATTATTATTATTATTATCAAGCAAGGTTATTTATTGTTATTGTAAATATTAATCCATTTTTTTTACTTTGCAGAAATTTTTATCCAAAGTGGAGGATCGTTTTCTGTGCATCTGCTGCCAGGATTTGGTGTGTCGCCCCATCACGACCCCATGCAAGCATAACATTTGCCAGAGCTGCTTAAGCCGGGCTTTTAAAGCGGGGGTTTACACATGCCCGTCTTGCCGTTTCGACCTGGGCAAGAACTACTCCGTAGCCGTCAATGACAAGTTAGCTAAAGCCCTCAATTCCCTCTTCCCGGGATACGAAGGTGGCCGTTAAAAAAATAATCATAACAATAATTTGCAAAATTCATAATTTTTTTATTCCTTCGCTTTCAATGTTTCGTTTTTTGTTTTTTTACTCCTCTTTAGAATTAAATTTTGTTTTGTGTATTTTANGTCGGCCTTAAGGCGGTTCAGGGGGGGGGGAATCCGGAAATAAAATTGTTAACGAATTGTTTGTTTTTATTCTTTTTCAGATTAGTGGAATTTTCATAATTTTTTAATTTTTATTTATTAATTTTATTTTATCCTGCTTAACACAGAAAAAAAACTGTTTCAAGAATCCAGTGTGTAGATTCCATATGTTTTATTGATTTCGACTTGCCCTTTGATATTTTCGGGCGTTGGCACTCTTGACGTGATTAAATCAGTTGTTTCTCTTGATTAAATGCTCGCTTCGATTAGTGTGTCGTTTTCCAACCCAAGATAATAATGACAAGAATTTTGTAACGTGACCTTTCCATGGGAACAATATCCCAGTTAAAGTTAATTATCTTCGTTTAAATAATTCTTTGTCATTTTTCGGTCTGTCATTTTTTAATTGACACAGGTAATTGATGTTTAATGAATCGGAATGTGTTTATCTAGGTGAATTAATATTACTGTTTAGAATCTTGTGTATCAAAGGCGACTTGAGGTTGCTCGATTTGAAGGTAAGGCGACTGCGCCGTTTATTCTCGCCAGTTGCAACGTCTCCTTAGAGGACGACATAAAAGGCCAGCAAAACACTGAAACCTGCTCATTAGTTGACTGTCGAGCAGCAGATGGCCAAGTCGGGTCCCGGTCCTCCATAAGAGCCACTACAGGTAAACCCTTCTTAGTCAATTAACCGGGGTCATCCATATTCATCAGTCGGGGACGCCGCGTAAGCTTCGATTCCACTTGTACAATACTTTAGCCAATGAGAAGCTATTTCTGATCTTTCCCGCCTGCCAAAGTAAAAGAATCCATCGGGGACTCGTTTGCTAATTACGAGGGGGCCTTGGGCATTCGATTATTCATTTGTGTTTGGTAATAACGCCAAAGCCGCTTAATTGAAAGAGAGGTAGAGCGCGAGAATGATAGACCGGAATCTCGTCAGCTGCGCCCGACACTTCGTTACGTATCCTCTCCCTTCGACTGTCTCATTCGTTTCGTAAATAATCACCTCGGTTAATGAAACATGGTGGTCTCTTTATAATAAACATTCAGTCAAGTATCTCAAAATGTAGTGAAATGACAAATCCGTATAGTTTTATCGAAGAAGTCGAGTTAATCTTGATGGAAGGGTCCTAATCGATGAAATTAAAAAGAGTCTTATGTGATCACAAGGCAAGTGGAAGGCAAGTGAAGCGTCAGTTATTGCAATATGTCGTTAAGAGGCTGATACCACCGGCAGTGGGTCTATATACACAGAGACGAGAGCTGAGCGCTTAGGCTAAAAGCAATTTCCTCGTATGTGCAGCCAAGCGCTCCATGACGGATTACGCTCCGTAGACCCTCGTTCTGCAGATAACGAATACTTTTTTGGGGGCCCCTTTCCGTCACTATAGAATACCTTTTGTTCTTACTCTATCAAAAGGCTCGGCAGTATAAACCCTGTGCAGCGCAGCTTTAAGCTGATACTTCTCAATAGGCAAGTTTCTGTTTGATGGAAACTCTTTCATCAAGGGTTTATAGTTTCAGCGTGCGCGCTGCTAGACTTGGCGATCTCTTTACAACTTTCGGATGTCAAGAGTAACACTCAAGGGGTTTTACTTAATTAGTTCTGTTGTTAAGTACTTCTTATTATTAGGCGTTGATAGTTCGCAGTGGTACCAATACAGTTTTCCACGTTTCTGGTTACTGGGTTACTGACGTTGTTATTTAGGATCAAGTTTTCAGTTTCTACTTTCAGTATCCTGGTATTCCATGCTAAAAGTATAGAATATAGATTAGATCTATGAATCAATTGCTTATAAGCTGTAGTCAGTACAAAACTATTTGTATTTATAGGACACAAGTCCGCCATCTTGACGGCGTGGCGTTCAGTTGAACGCATTCTTTCCGCTAATTATTTATTATTTTATTATAAGTAATAAATAATGAATAGTCAAATAAAATAATACAATTACTAACAGTCGGTGTTTAATCATCATCAGGAAATTTCTGTACAGAACCCTTCGGTCAGTCAGTCACGTGACGTGACGTCATAATGCACAAGCCTATATTGGCAGTGTTTTGGTGAAGGTTATCACGAAACAGTACGTTTCTTTAGCCAAGCTGAAAGTACCCAGACTACCTCGTGCAATGGACAGATGCTGTTTA
>JAIQCU010001759.1:0-17538 GCA_022114935.1 Leptestheria dahalacensis
TGATTTTTTTTGGTAATATACTTAACAAACATAGAAGTTCCAATTCAACTATTACAAATCAACATAATATATATATATAAGAATTCTGTAATTAAATAATAGATAAGGTAAAAATGGTAATATTAACCATATTAACAGTAATACGAACGATATATAAGATTCACACCATACGACTATGATGATCTCAAAAAGTTGCTAACCCCTTTACACACAAACTTCAAACACGTACGGAAAGCTGGATAAGGAATGCAGGTGCCTCCCGTATATGAAAAGTATATAAATTACGAGAATGATCTACGAAATGTTTCTCATTTTCCCCTGTGGGCCCTTACATGAGCTGGTAAGATGAAACCAGCGGTGCCGGTTTGGGTACTGACAAATTTCTCAAATAAATAAAAATTGGGGGACAAGAAAAAAGAAAAGAAAAGAAATAACTTTCTCTTTTCTTCATTAGCATATTAGTTTTCCTTTCGGTATGTTTAGCACGCAACTCTGAAAATACAAAAAAAAATTAATTTCAAAAAAAAAAAAAAAACAAGCAAGAGCCAAAGTGGACGCAACTTGCCCAAAGGACCTTCGGACCAGCAGTGCAGAGATCCTTCGTCAAGAATGTTAAAGGCTAAACACATATGCAGATGGCAATGGAGGGGTTTGCTGCAGAGAATGATATACAAGTAGCCATGCCCACAAATCGATCAAATGAAATCAAAACTAAATTTAGAAAAAGGCTAAGTTAATACATTAGTTATCTAAAATTGAAATACGACCTTCACATTAAAGATAAATTAAATGAGAATATATTGGCAAAATTTACTCAGCAAAGAATTAGAATTAAATATAATAATCAAATAAAGCGGCTAAAAGAAAACACAAATTAAATAAAAAGTTAGTTAAAAAGTAAAGGTATTATATGAAATACAATTGAGGAACGTATTAAAGCAGAAACCTGAAAAACACGTGTGCGACGTGCCTTGCGTACACAAAAGGGACCCATACAGGATATCGGCGACGCATATGTGATAGTAGAAACATCGGGTTACTCATTTTAAACAGAAACTGCACGTAAAGTTAATACATTATAGACACTTTAAAGCAGTAATATTCGTTAATAAGCTCTGTGAAAACTTAAAATTATACAATTACGACGAAGTTTTATAAATCTGAACAATTCCTGGCATTTCACTACATTTACACAAAGAAATATTCACAGTTTATAAAGATAAGGTATTTATTAATCCACTTGAAGTAAAACCGACATGTTGATTGTTATCTAATGATTCAACTCTACGGTACAATCAAAGTATATTCCTGAACAAGTCTAAACTATAGGAAAAATCAAGGTACTTTATTGACACATCAAGTTTATAAAATCTGATGGCACCCAAATTAATCACAAAAAAGAAACTTCATTTAACTTTTAAAAAATAGGCAAAGTTGGTGGAATGGATGAACGTATGCAAAGCAGGCCACCGGCTCGTGCTGGAATTCAATTCTATTTTATTTTATTTTTGGTAAGGAAACCAAAGTTGCAAGGGCCCCTTTTTTGGGAGGGCCCCTTTTTTGGGAAGGCCCCAGAAGAAACGTTCCAAGGTGAGAATATAGGGAGAGATGTTCCATATTAAGTTGCACTGGCCTTCAGACGTTTTTTTTAAAAGCTCAAGATAAATGAATACAAGTCATTCGAAACAGATCGCCATTTGGGACTTTTAATTTTTCACAGAGAGAAACTCGACAGTTATGTTGTTTAACGACACGCAAGATGTCGCACAAATGACACGCACACAAGAGGAAGACAGCAGAGAGACGTATACACCGTTACGCCGCTCTAATCAAAAGTAAACGGTACTATCTTCATTGAAAAATGTCTTTTCACTGCGTTTTCCCCTCTTTAACGTGTTAGCCATCGAAGTGATTTTTCCACGAGGCGGAGGGAAAGGAAGGCGAAAATCTGAATAAACGACGACACTTTAGTGAAATGTACCACAAGAGTGACGTGCCGGTAAGCCCTATTGGGCGTAGCCTGAGATGAGTTTTGGGTGAAAAATATCGGTTACACCCATCGGCGTACGAGAGAAAAGATCTATCAACACTTGTGTGACGTCGGAAAACGTGGAGAATATTGAATAAGGACGCCTTTTGCGAGAAAGAGAGACTGAGAGAGAGAGAGAATAACTGCGATATCTATGTATTTGGGTTGACGCAGCTAGCTAACTATACAATTAACTATCTAACTATTTAACCGTTGAACTATCTGTAAAATAACTCCTTCTGATCATCCATCCACCAATCTATTATTATATCTATCGATCCAGCTATGTGTCTACTTTTTATCTACCTGTCTTCTATCTATGTATCTATATCTGTCTATCTGTCTGTCAATCTATCTATCTATCTATCTATCTATCTAGCTATCTATCTATCTATCTATCTATCCCTATGCTATCTATCTATTTAACCGTTAAACTATCTATAAAATATCCCCTGACTGATCATTCATCCAGCCATCCGTTTATCCATCTATTAATCTATCTATCTATCTATCTATCTATCTATCTATCTATCTATCTATCTATCTATCTATCTATCTATCTATCTATCTATCTATCTATATCTATCTGTCTATCTATCTNGTAACAAGTAGCAGCAACCTATACTATCTATACATACTCCATTAAATCCATTTGAACCCATCAACACGGGTGACGCCAAAAACGTCAAACTCTTCAATAAGGGCGCGTCTGCGGGCCCCCCTTTTATGTACTGAATCGTGTTCAGCTCTACTAGAAACGCAAAAAAATTTGATCAACTTGGTTAAGCTCAGTAATAAAAGGAAGTCTGTTAACGTAAATAATGAAGGAGAGGGAAAAAAAGATTATGATCGCCAGGGGGTATTTAGCCTCCAGGCAGTACCTTTCGCGAGGGGCTTCGTGTGTTCCTTTCAACTGGACTTGCATGCAATGTGGCATGACTCATAAGCTTGCAACAACACTGAAACCTTTCAAACAACCTAAAGATCTTTCGGAATGACACCAAAATTCCTGCTTACCAGTCGCAAAACAATCCTCCTTGGAGACTCGCATACGGTCAACGCACAGAACCCCGACTCGACTCGACACACTTCCCTCCGCAGAACATCATCGAAATAACAGTGAAACTCACCCGATTAGTTACAGAGACTTCACCCTTCCCACGTTTCAGAGACGGTGCACGTATGACGAGACCCTCTTGACTGTTGGACGCGTTTGTGTAATCCATGGCGTGCGGGTAACACGAGAGACTGTTGGCGAGTAGCACCGGAATCCGCGAAGAAATCAAGCATTAAACTGTACAACGAAAAAATCACAGCTGAAATTACCCAAATTCAAAACTAATCAAGTAACTGCCAATTGACAGCGGAAATAGAGGATTAAGTTTAAGATAATGACACACTGAGACGTGAATCAAACGAATCTGAATTTACAACTGGCGTTCAAACGACTGTTCATTGTCACAACAAAGCCACAAACAATGAGGTACCATAAGAAGGCATCAGAATAGCAGTGGAAAGATAAATAACATTATATTTACCAAAATCAGACATCATGCAGTCCACAGAAAACGTAAATGAAACTAAAAGTTCGACTGCAGTTTCGCTCAGCTCGTTGCCGTGTTCGTGATGACGGCCGATTAGCAAGATAACGAACGAAAACGCGTTCACAACGCCACCTAGTGGTAGAATATGGAACTATTTGAACGCCACCTATTAATAGATTTTTAACTAGAGGGAAAAACAGCACAGACGGGCGCAATCCAAGGATTTACTACTTCTTTACGTAACATTGTTTAATTTATTAACAATAAAATATAGTTAATGCAGTGAGTTATAGAATAGTATTTGTATTGTCTCCTTTTTTTGGATTCTCTGTGCCGGAGACGTCTGGGGATGAAATAAATAATACGGAGATTACACTTTTTTTTTTAAAGATAACGTTTTTCTGTTGCTTTTGGATGCGAAAACGACGCATTGTCGAGATGAAAGAGATGCAAATGTGGCTGTCGGGCTGGCTTTTTTCCACTTTCCCGTTGTCGCTCAATGGGATCTAATATTCCGAAGCACGTCAATTTATCTTCTGCATTAGCGGTATTAGACTATATAGAGTGAAATAAGTTGAACAACAACTTTACCATCAACTTTAGGATTCGTTTCTAGAGTTAATGTCATCAGGAAAGAATTAGTCCACCGTGCATCAAAACTATATCCACTCGGTCTATAAAGTATTAATGAGTTTAGCTCTTCAGATGCACACGCGAGATTAAATTAATTAAACTCGCGGGATTTAACTTGCACGGGGCTACCAAATTAACGAGAAACACACGATACTCCATTCATAACGATACCGTCAATATAAACAGCTTTGACAGCAAAAATTAAAAAGGAGAATCTCTTCGAACAGCCATATCGACAAGGTTATTCAGTATAGAGAGCCCACTTGTCTTTTGGCTCGAGTCGCACGGATAGAAAATACGACAAAAGTTGCCAAAGAAAGTTTATGACCCGTAGTTGACAGTAGTGGCAAAACACGAGAGACTCTTTGGAATACCGAGGCAATACACTCAAAAGGATCTATGTGGATGTTTGTCTGTTTTTCCTGTCGCTCTAGTGTCTCTTCACTGTTATCTCAAAGATCCAGTTTCTTATGGACTTAAATGAAGTCCTATACCCTTTTTTTAAGACATTAGTATAAAATTACCTAGATCTCACTTGAATTCTAGACTTTGGCTTGAACGTTTCAACCTCGATACTCTAGACCTGATCGCTTTAAATATTCAAGACCTTGATTTTGGAATCTAGATTTCGCTTTTAAAGAATTATAGATCTGCAATTCAAATTCTAGACTTTTTGGATCTTTTGGTTTAATATAGTGTTGTCTCTTCTCGATGTGTACAGTTTCGGTTTTACCCAGGATTTCTAGATCAGGTTGAATGGACCGTGTTGCACGTCAAGCCCGAATCCTTGATTAACGGTTCCCGAATTCAGCATGACATCTCGTGGCAGAATACACAGTAAAGCTTTCACCGTATAACGCTGCATAAACGAGAAGCTTCCCGCTGATTTGTCCAAAACTAAACCGCATCATTTATTTCAATCAATTTAAGTCTGACCTTGGATGTTCAGCAAAGGCTTTCTTCATTAACAGTATCCATTATCGTCACGCTGATAACTTATGATGTTCGAAGACCAGAATCTATCTGTCTGACTATCTGTTTGTTTACCTATCAGCCTATCTATTTGTTTACCTATCAGCCTATCTATTTGTCTTTCAATCTATCTATCTATCTATCTATCTATCTATCAATCTATCAATCTATCAATCTATCAATCTATCAATCTATCAATCTATCTATCTATCTGTTTATCTATCTATCTATCTATCTATCTATCTATCTATCTATCTAGCTGTCTATCTATCTAGCTATCTGTCTATCTATCTATCTATCTATCTAGGTGTCTGTCGATCTATCTATCTATCTGTCTATCTATCTGTCTATCTATCTGTCTACCAATCGATCATTCGATCAATCGATATATCTATGTATCTCTCTACCTACCTGTCTATCCGTCTATCTGTTATTTATTTATTTACCCATTTATCTCTGGAGTAATATTGAGTGGAAACCCTGAACTGAATGAAAGTGGCCACCATGAAACGTTTCCATTACGATCCGCGGTTGTAATTTCAGAGCAGAGCTAAATAGTAAAGATCAAATAAGGCATAGCGTAAAGTGATAAACGATATAATTGTTCTGGCATCGTTTCTTCTCCTCCAAGGAACACCACTACACATAAGGAAAAGCAGCAGAGTAAACTTGCTCTGGACATGTTTATTAGAGGAAAGCATATCGAAATACAGCGCCGGGATATATACGTCTAGAGCATAGATCGCTTTAGAGCACACAAAGCAACAAATAAGTTCGCCTTACCCTGAAACAGGTACAATACGTTACCAGTGTATTGTAAAGCAATATGGAGTTTTGGCGTGTCCCCTTTCACGTATTCATTGCTCCTTATTGTAATGTGTCCCCTGAGTAAGTCAACTTTGGTAGTGCAACTATATCACATGTACAATTTTAATCTATGAACTAGTAAATTATATACTGTGTTCAACATCACGTAAACTAATGATAAGTATACTTGCATTCAGGAATAAGACGAATAGTTTAGTTACTTTAACTATAATAGGATTAGGAAATGCAATCAAATTATAAATGTGGCAATGCAAGAGGAGAAACAAAATAGAGTAAAAAAAAAGGAGATGGTCAATAAAGCAACGTATGATATGTTCCCTTGATCCGGAGAACATAACTGATTCAGCCGCCGATGGTATTTATCATACGTGAAGAGCCTCTGTAAACATGAAAGTCTGTGTAGCCAATCCGCACTGTCCGTATCGATTACCATTTGAATGGTTCACATTATCATAGTTGATTTGTTCAACAAAGCCAATAAATCAAAATCACTTAAGGCGTAATTCAATTAGGGATTTTCCGAAATTACCCGCGCCCCTCCATCTTTTACTATATCTTCGTCCACGAGGTCGCTGATTTATACGTTGCAAATGACAATGCCCTTTTATGGAGTAAAATATACTGCACCTTGTTCCTTTTCGTGGCCAGAAGGCGGTGCTTTTTACTCAAGTTTCTGTATATATATTTTTTTATGCTTCTCCCTCGTCGAAATTTCTGCCTGAGAAAAGCCCCTCTCCGTTGTATATAGCACAAGTGTCGGGTACCTCGGCGAAACAGTCGAGGACTAGCCTCCGTATCGAACACATCTGGTTATACCTGCGGTGACGCTCTCAAGTCCGGTGCTTCCAACTATACTCTCTGCTTTAAATCTGAGGAACTTTGTTTGATCCGATCAAACCGAGTCGATTTTTAGCTGTTGCAGCAGTTCTTGTGTCTCTGAAAAACGGTGCACTTCATCTATGTGGAAAAGTTGTGCTCTATAAAACACTGAGGAAACCGAATTATTGTCACATGTGACTTATGGATGGCCGTTGGCCCGCGAGCAGCCAAAAGAACATGATGAATCTCTTCACAATTCAATAAAATATAAAAGAGAAATTGCTGGAACTTGTCTGTTTCACGGTTTTTCGTTGTTATATCTCCTCCCCGTCTCTCTTCTGGTGTTTTTCAAAAGTCCAAAAGGAGAATATTCCCCCGACTGTCAGTATGTTGCGAACCAAGTGGAACCATTTCCTGCTTGACAATCATCGTTTTTTCCTCGCTGTGCTTTTATTCATGACCAGCGTTGGTGACGCTAAGGTGACTTCGCCAACCACCGAAATGCCCGGTAAGTTAAATCACACGCGATATATCCATTTCTATTTACTTGCAACTTAGAGGTCATGCTATCTTTCTAAAAACTAGCACTGAAATCAAAGTATTGTGTGTCCTCCTCTTCTCTTTTTCTCGTCTTCTTGTGGTTAACCGAATCGAGATTTTCGCTGACAGACGTTCTGACTGAAACACTCGGGTAATCTGTCGAGTGTGAAAGCGTTTCAACCACCGTGAACGTCGGTTCAGTCCACTTTTCTTTTACTTGATGTATAATGCAAACAGTCGCACTACGGTGGGGTTAGTGTATCAAGCCGTGTCCTTTCTTCACAAATATCTAGAAAATTTTATCTGCAGTAAGCGTCCCGCCTAACTTGTATTATTAAGGGCGTTCTAATTGCTTCTTCGCCCAGCATTTCCAGACGCCAAGTGAAGATTTTCTTTGCAAAATTCCTCCTTCACTGCTGCTGGTGTCTGTCTGTAAGGTTTTAATCAATGCCTGTACTGCTTCGTTGCAGAGTAAAGTACGCTAGCAATTATATACTCGATGCCAGAGACAGCTCTACTGTTACATAGAAAAGCTAGTTATACGACAAGCCTCATTTCCATAAACTGGCCTTTGTAGCTGTGCAGTAACTGCTTCATCGTTATGTCCAAGTCATTAAGTAGCTTATTGAAACAAAGAATAGTAAAGCGTAAGTGCGACAATGGTTTCGGGTATAGCGCGCTATGGGTGCTATACCCGATTGCACAGTCTGAAAGGCAATCCTTGCTGTTGGATAGCAAGCCATGCAACATGACTTGGACTCGAAATCCTTTTCTATCAATCTACCTAACTATCTTTAACTGTTTACCTATCTATCTATCTATCTATCTATCTATCTATCTATCTATCTATCTATCTATCTATCTATCTATCTATCTATCTGTCTATCTATCTATCTGTCTATCTATCTATCTATATCTACCTTATCTAGCTCATCTATCCATCTATACGAGAATGGGTCTGTATAGCGCAGTGTGGGTGCTATACCCGATTGCACTGTCTAAAAGGCAATCCCTTGTTGGACGGCAAGCCATGCAATATGACTTTTGGGTCGCGAACCCTCGAGTATAACCCATAATGAAGACACTGAATTATGAAGCAAGCTTTCCTGTCACCGAAGGGGTGAGGTAGCGAGAAACCAGGCATTTTCTTCTACCTTGCGTCTCTTTGGACGGGTAAATCGTATACTCTACGGACTTCTCTCCTTGACGGCTACAAAATATTCATTCAGGCAGAAGCGAAACGAAATCTTGGGCTGGGCAAACTTAATTCGCATTCGGTCTTTCTTAACGCGATAGCGAATAAGGCAACGTAACTAACATATATTAAATAATCTTATGCGATACTCTGGTATTTGATTACTGAATAAATGTTCACCGGAGGGAAAACGTACCGTTACCTTGGGTGGGCATACTAAATTCGCCCTCGGTATCTTCATATGATATCAAATAACGTAACCCAATGTAACTACCATGGATATTCAATACTTTGCAATACTTTGTTAATTATCTATACTATCAAACCTAATCAATGAAATGTAACATATTAATGCTGCATAGTGATATAGAAGGGATGCAATTACGAAGTGGGGCTTAAGTCTGAGCTTCATCCAGTCTGAGCTGGTACTGAAACTGAAGAAAACATATTTTTTCAGCCAAGTCAAAAGTTTAGAGGCCATTACTGCACTGCAAATCCCTTCAATTTTGTTTGGTTTTGAAAGGAAAGAGCCTTATTACCTGTTTAGACCAGGCTAAAAGGGTAGGGAGAAAGCGAAATGGCAGGGAATCTACTGGGCTAGTGGCGCTTTGTTAAGTAGGGGGCCAATTTGTGGATTGCCACCAGGAAAAGGGGTCTATATCTGAAAGGTAAACATGGAGCGCTGTTAATGAAACACAGCATAACTTATTCTCACATGCGGGATGTCAGACATCAATAAACAGAGCGCAACCAGCGACATACACACACACACACACACAAAGGCAACTTTTGGTCAACAGATCACGCACACGGGGAAGTTCTATATGCGAGTCAATGGGAAACCGATCGGGATCAACGCAAGTTGAATCTCATGGATCTTTCGTTCTCATGCATGGCCGGTTACACGAGCACCGACCTCACTTGGGTTTTGTTTTCCTTTAGCCTACGCAAATTGATGCCATTTCACTTTACTCGGGTTAAGAGGCGAAATCCCGAGTATAAGAAGCAATTATGCCGCCCAAAGCCAGTGGTAATCCTTGCCCCGCCGATGGGGAAACGCTGTCAGAAACTTTAATATTTACCAAGTTTACTTTCCTATACAAGACTAACAGTACGTATATCCTCTGTCTCGGACATCTGCAGTGCGAAATTATCACCGCACAAATAAAAACGGAGAGGTATTTTAGAAAAGTCCTCTTCACGGTGACGAGAGTTGCATCCCTGCTTTAACGATCCAAATAGTCCATTCGATAGTCTATTGTAACAAGTCACCTACGCACTTTCAACCCTTGCTGTCTGTATACAAAAGGAGCTACGGGGGGGGGGAGCTAGATATAACAATAGATAGATAACTAGATAGATAACTAGACAGACAAACAAACAAGAAAGATAGGTAGAAAGAAAGATAGATAGATAGATAGATAACTAGACAGTTGAATGGACAGAGAGGTGGAGAGATAGAAAGAAAGACAAATAGGAAACAGTTAGACAAGTAGATAGATAGAGAATGAAACAGTTCGATAGATAGATAGGTAGAGGGATACTTTCCAAGCTGATTATGAAAGCAGTGAACTTAACTGACATCGTGATTATCAGCAATAACCTTATTGGCAATCATACATAGAACAACCCATATGAGCGACTGTTTAGGATGTGATATACAACTAAAATGATGATTGCAAGTTAATGTATCACCAGGTTTTTACGATTGATACGTTTATCCTAAGCTAGGCTGGGATGGGGGGTTTCTCAAACCGCTGAACGTCTAAATGGAAAAGTCTATAACGACTTCATAACGATTCCTAACCCTTGCGGGGGCTGTAAATGCGATTAGAAAAGGGGTAAACTACAGGGTGAGAAGTAGCCCGCTTGAAACACACAGCAAGGAGTCATTACTGGTAGCAGGAGAACACCAAAGCTCATCTGCACCGACCGGAGATTTGATACTTGTCATCACGAGTGACGTGCCTGATTAATGCAAAGCACTAATGAACAGCAACTTGGCTTTTGTAAAGTGGACTTTGGGGCTAATGGAGTTTGCCAAGTTACACTAATTTGTCGTGAATTGGCTCAGCAGCGACTAGGTTCTTTCGCTCTTAGCCCCTTTTTCTCGACTAATTCGAACAGGCAGTGGCTCGTGCTGGGTGCTACTCCCAACTTACTTTCCTTCTTGGAGATAAATAGACAGATAAACAGATAGATAGATAGATAGATAGATAGATAGCTAGATAGATAGATAGATAGATAGATAGATCAGATAGGCAGATAGGAAGCTAGGCAGGTAGGTAGATAAATGGATAGACAGACAGGTAGACAGATAGTTAGACAAATAGATAGATAGGTAGATCGAGAGGTAGACATAGTCATAGACAAAAATGAATTGTAGATAGGTAGGTAGGTAGATAGGTAGGTAGATAGGTAGGTAGGTAGGTGGTTGACAGACAGATAGATAGCAATATAAATACACAACAGGCATTATTTTATCAAGGAGATAACTGAATAATTTTTTAAAATAAATTTTATCCAAAGTTTATAGATCATGTTGTTTGTGTCGCCGTCTTTCTTCCCATTGTTTCAGTGCTGTGCAGAAGCTGATTTGGTTTCTTTTTCTTGCTCTTGTGCCGTTCTCTTGTATATAGGAGAGCATGATACTACAACAATCTTCCTTCCCTTGGGCCAAAAAGTATGCTGCACAAGACAAGGGTTTTACAACTTTTGGCTCTGATCAACTCGGCCCCGTGTTTTTCCTTCATCCAATAACTTTGTCTTCCTTCATATTGTATTAGATAAAACTACGTACGCCCTTTTGGTGCCAGACAACACACAAGTAAATAAATCTGTTTTATCAATTGTTAGCGTAGACGTATAGACATTACGAAATGAACTAAAGTTCAGATTGTAAAAGCAGGTATTATCATATTGGTCTGATGTTGACATGATGGCTATTTTCTTATGCGGTAACCATAGTAACCACACTATAACCATCATAAATTAGTATACAATCCCATCATACGTTATAGTATAGATTTTAACTATTATAAGAGTGGTTTTGTTGATATCGACCTGATATTGGTACGGTGAACTTGCTGATATTTTCATATTTGGCTAACCAATAACTCGTAACTTGTTAAGAACATATCCGTCCGTTGTCGGTTTTTTTAATCTTCGCTGGCAATTGCAGATCCATGATGTGCAATAAATGATGGAGATAGAAGGGGAAAAAAGTAGGATCGATGCATTGCACGATCGGACATTTATTTAGGATAGCAACAAAGGCGCGGTTATCATTCAGCTGATTCACAATGCGCTGCGACAAATGGTGAAATCCGCTAGTAATCACGATTGCCGGACAAATGACGATCATTTCGAAAATTTGGCAGGGTTGGCCAGAAAATTACACGTTGCACACGAGGGCAAAAGGACGCGCCGACCAAGACAACATCGTGACTGTCACGAAATTATTTTATAAATGTGTGATGTTGCCTCTCGTACTTTCCCGTCGTTTATGTCTTAAACCATCCAAAACCCTCCGACTTTTAAAATATTCAACCTGAATATCACTGAATAAATCTTGTCAACACTCGAATGTTTTTTTCTCAAAGGTTCGTCAGGTTCAAATAGTGAACATACTTTTCAAGAAACGTGTCTTTAGATGTACAGTGAGATCTTGACTCCATAAAAGACATAGCGAATTTGGTATCTAGGATAAAATCTATAGTATACGGTTTATGTATTGAGTATAGGGTATGTATAACGGGAGTACAGAGTGACAGGACTATGAAGTATAAATATACGAGTATAGAGTATATACAGTAAGCAGTATGGAGTCTAGAGTCTAGAATATAGAGTACTGAGTGCTGAGTATAGAGTACAGGGTATGGAGTGTACAGGATAGATTACAGAGTATAGTACAGAGTATAGGTTACGGAGTGCAGAGTATACGAAATATAGAACACAAGGTCTATAGAGTGTAGAATCTAGAGCTTAGAGTCTCGAATCTACAGTCTAGTCTAAGGCCTAGAGTATAAAATATAAGAATACAGAGTCTAGAGTGTAGAATCTAGAGTTTAAAGTCTCGGATCTAGGATCAGTGTATAGTATAGAGTATAGAGTATTGAACGGATAGTATATAGTATAGGGTATGGAGTGTAGAGCATAGAGTATAAGGTATAGAGTATAGGGTGCAGCAGAGTGTTCAGTATGTTAGATACTCTAGTACATAGTATACAGTCTATATTTTCCAATACAAAGACCATAACAAAGTATAGTACGTAGTAAAATACATACAGTTACATGAAAAACAGGATTTGCACACTACAAAGGGTTCTTGCTGGGAAAAAGTTGATCGCTTACTGCACCCACGTTTTCTAAGTTAAAGCAACCAAAAAAATACTAAACATAGAACTGATAGTACTTTATAAGTTGGTAAAGTTTCATTTAATTCGGATCGTTAGTACTGACAAAAGAAAATTCTAAAGAAAAAGATTTATAGTTTCCTTACATTCAGAATCCTTCTTTTTTGCTCTAGACTCGCCTAGTATGGTGTGATATATCTAGTGTATATATCGTCAGTAGTCGTATCTTGGTAGCACCAAGTTCGTGAATGGATTGAGCAAAAAAATTTGACCGGAACTTCGGGCCCACGCGGTGACAGGTTATGATTTAAAGTTCGACAGGTAATCAATTGCACAGGAAGCGCTTCTTGGCAACACTCGATTTATGATGGACATTTGGGCATATCCGTTCTTATAGAGCCTGCCACTTACAGTGTTTCTTTCTTTTTTTTCCTCGACAGTGAAGGAGAAATTATGAAGTTCTTTTGGTAAGCAGCAGTCACAATTATGTATCAAAGTACTTCAGGTGCAACCGCAGGTGTGTGCCCGGGAAACATATAAATTGTTTATGATTTACTGAGGTTTGTTTACCTTTGTTTCCTCCGGGCTGCATATTATCAGATCCCAACCGGCACCAGAACACCCGCTTTTCTGCCTATCTATCTATCTATATATCTATCTATCAGTCTGGCTGTCTGTCTGTCTGTCTGTCTGTTTGTCTGGCTGTCTGGCTGTCTGGCCGTCTGTATGTCTCGCTCTCTCTCTCTCTCTCTCTATCTATCTATCTGTCTGTCTATCTATCTATCTATCTGTCTATCTATCTATCTATCTATCTATCTATCTATCTATCTATCTATCTATCTATCTATCTATCTATCGATCTATCTACCCATCTATCTATCTATTTATCTATCTATCTATCTATCTTCCTATGTACCAATCTGTGTGCCTACATGCCAGTTGGGTTTTGGGGCCGTTTGGTATCTGACAATATGCCTCCGGGTTCTCCCCTTCAAGGCAAACTAGCTTCCACGTAGGAGTGAAATTTAAGAAGGTGTAGAGGCATACGTTGATTAATATATGCAACCTTTCCAATTCCAATTTGTACATGTCTTAATTATGAGATGCACGAGTCCCGATATCAATTACAAAGAACCTCATCTCCAATTAACTGTTATTTAAAAATCAGAGTTTTAAACAGAATCTACGGAACTCGATGGCTATTTTTTATTTACTTAATTACTAGAAACTACGATTAATCTGAATTAGGTTAAAAATGAAATGAATTGAAAAATGCAATTTAATTGTTTTTTTATTCATTAAGCAACATTGCGTTATACTTTGTACAACTTTCTAATCTACTGGTGAAACGTTAGTCAAAACATCTTTGATTAAAACTTTATCTCCCTATTGTTTACATACTCACTCCAGGCTATAATTACATAAATGACTTTTGTGTTTTAAAAAAAAACATCATATAAATCAGCTTTTTATGGTACGGACGCGCGCCGTGCTAATTTCCAGTTCGTCCGCCCCGCGTGTGTGTCTTTTTTCCTCGTCGTCTGCCCTTCCAAAAGGAAAAATTTTCAAGTTTATTTCACATTAGCGTTAAAATTAGAGCCGCCTGGAAATTGCCGAGCCGGGACGAAAATTGAGCATCATTAAAAAAGAGTTGATTTTGTTGTGTCGTGATGAGACGCATTTGTTGGGTTGTATCAGACATAAAGAGTCTTGCGACATGTATAGGGGACGACAAGGGCAACATGTCAGAAAGGAGGGGAAAAAATTACCCACGAGAATCCGTTGCCTAATCAAAGTCATAAAGTATGTCCCAAATTGTCCTCGGGTTTATTCTACTAAACCAATTTGAAACCCTTGCTTTCCCATGAAAGTGCACTGCGGCTCTAAAACTGGTTACAACACATCAGGATCGAGTCAACAAAAGGACCTTGAAGATGCGTATCGCGCTTGAGTCATTCCGCTGAATCAGTGAGCACTTTCATCCGCCATTGTGAAACGGGGCATCAAACACCATCCTATTTATATATGCCGAGTATTACCATACGGAAATTTCGCAAATGGCGCCAGTCTCAATGGCCAAGTCGCAATGGAATCAGTGCGTAACTTTCCTATTTTGACCTAAGTGAACAGTTAAACGGGAAAGCGGGGAAGAAAACCTCCGTTTTAAGTAGTTGCCTTTTAATATCGCAGGGGAAACTCGATAGCTGTAGTCGGATGATCCGTCTGTCTACCTATCTATCTATCTGTCTATCTATCTATCGATCTTTTTTATAAAGGGGCTACTCAAGACTGAGTGTTGCCCGGTGTATTCGACATATTCTGTAGACAAAGTCTATCTATCTATCTATTTATCTATCTATCTGTCTACCTATTTGTCTGCCTGTCTGTATATCTATCTATCTATCTATCTATCTATCTATATGTCTATCTGTCTGTCTGTCTATCTATTTGTAGTTGGATTATTTCCTGACTTGTCGTGATCTGGAAAGTTGACGACTTTTAATGATATCGCTTCCTGGGAAAGCTGTATTACTCGAGTGGATTATGAGTTTGTATTCTTGAACTGAAACTACTGAGATATTCTTACAATAGGTTCATGATATTGTCATATGTTTATCATTTTAGCTCGTAGAGCTACTGACCAAATAAGTAAAGTTAGTAAATTAACTTTTAACAGATGTTGCTCGATGTACAGTGGATTAGGTTCACTCAGAGTTTGTGTTCTTGAAACTGAAATTAATGGCGTATTATGACTGAAATTGGAATGATAGGATCATAACAATGTCATATGATTATCACTATAGCTAGTAAAGCTACTAACCAATTAATAAATTAAGTAAATTAACTTAATTATACTCGACGTACAGAGGATCACGCTGAAGATTTAGAAGTCGTATTCTTCAAAATAAAATCAATGACAAGTAACGTCTGAAATTGGTATGATAAGATCATAACATTGTCATCTGATTATCGCATCATATAGTAGCAAGCCAACTTACGGCAGCACACAAATGCAATTTTATAAATAACCATAACATTTAACTTGAATCTAACAGTATAATGCAGTAATTCTAGACATTATTTGTAATTTAACTTAAATTGTATGTTTGTAACTAAATAAAAGATCATTACTGCAAAAGTGTCAATAATGGGAATCTATTTAAGTTACGTAATATTTTGACGAGAGATGATATACAGAGGTTCTTAGAGTTTCATACAAAGTTTCAGACACGAGTATCCAAAGTTGCTGTCGTCCTGACGGTTCAACGAGCTTATTTAAGGAGAGTCGATTAATCTCCGATTGTTCACCGGGATAATAACTCATGACCCAAGTGCTGCTTTACAGTTGAATGGAGTATAAGCCCTCCCTGATATAGCGTTTTAATTACATCTTAAATCTCTTAATTAATCCATTCATCTGGGCCGCTTATAAACTGAATTGTAGTGCACCAAGTCGAGTCGGACATGCAGAAACGATTCTTTTTCCCAATTCTCTTGTTGTTCTCTTCTAACTAGAATTGCGAAATACATTGATATCAATCCAATCAAGTACAAGATTTGCAGCGTCACGTACCTGTTGACTTTTGAGTTTCAATTCAGTGAAGGTTTTGACACTGAGAGGAAGAAACAGGAAAGAAACCTTGTTGATCATTAGCAGCGTTCGTTTCACGTCGATACGTCTTTTTCGAGCTGGAAAGAGAAGGTAAACACAAACAGCTGCTGTGACCTTGAAAATCGGCTTAATTTCGCAATACCCTTGTTTGTGTCAAAGGAGCGCATCAATAGGCAGAAGATCCTATAATCACTGATATCCGAATCTCTTAAGCACTATTTAAAGATTACTTTTACTCTATTGATGTTTACTTTTAATAAAACAGATTTATGAGAATCTAATATAATAATAATAATGAATTAGATATAACCGTAAATAGAAATCTTCAGTCTTAATTTAAACGGGTGGTAATCCGCTGCACAGTGAAACTTTGTGCTTCATCCGTAACACGGGACTGATTACTTGTCACGTCAGCCCAAACTTGGATCTCACTAGAACGAGCTTTTTAGCACAAGCAATCATCCCGAGCGTTCTTCAGGTTCCTCTATTAAAAATCGATCAACATAATCTGGTCTTTGCATTACACAAGAATCTACAACCGTGCATCCAAGATTATACAGGATAATCGATAATTAAGGAGGTCGGGACAAGTTGAAAATCTATAGACCCCCGCCTGGGAAGTTTTAAGGTCGTCAAATTATAGTTCGGGGGGTATCTCCTATGCTTCTTTTGGGATATTTCTATATTTTTCCCTATGGCCTATCCGTTAGAGATCTAGGTTCATTTCTCCCGACGTTCGAAATGATATCGAATAATAGACAGATAGTTGGATAGATTGATACGCTTGCTGGTTTGGAACGAAGAAAATCGGAAGGTTCTCACTTGGGATGTTGTTGTCGCGACAAGGAGGCACACACAGTTTACCTTTTCGGTTGGTGATTGGGGTAATTTTTGACTGGGAGGAAACTACCGCCCTATCATCATTACAAAGTTGTTCCCGGGCTCCCTTCTGACCCACGACCAAATAACTGAAAATGCTTTCGTGCCCTGTTCAAAATGTACACCCCCTC
>JAIQCU010001760.1:0-18678 GCA_022114935.1 Leptestheria dahalacensis
ACTCCTGTAAACTATCACATTCTATCTTTTGTGGTCAAATGTACGACTAGTCTACTGCATAGTAGAACGCACACATAGTACAATCACATGGTATAGTTGTTATCAGTCTATCTAAAGCATACATTAAGAATAGTTAAACTATCAACTAATGTTTAGTATGAAAAGGTAGACACATGTCTTAGTATGTGATGCGTTCAGTACAGTCTGTTCCATAAAGAAAGGCTACAGCAAGAGACGAAATCACCCAAGTTTTTTGCTTGTATCTCTGACAGGTTTTGCTGGATAACCACACAAATCTACACGACGATTTTACTACTAATTAGTCGTGCAACCTCAAATTCTCAGTGATTTTGAGCCGTTAGTTTAGCCAATATGGTGCCCTTTCTTGGAGCAAAAATTTCGCTCCAACAGCTGTGTAACATCTAAACGAATTCGGTTATCCAATCAAAACCAATCAAAAGGTAATCAACGGCCACTGTACCGATTACACAGTCCTTAGCGCGTCTTAATTAACCTGAATTGGAGCGGTACTACAGCTGAAGCAGCATGTAACACTCTCTCTGACAATCAGTCACAGACGGTAGTAAACTGATCAACGGACTCTCAATAACATGAAATTCACTAAATAACAGCTGTTTAAGACGCCTGAAACCATCAGTTTCAGTTTATGTAAGATGGTCATTAATACACTTCACCATCCACTTCACTCCGTTTGATCGGGTATGAGCGCTTTTGTAGAACTGCTTATAAACGTAATCTTAATACAAATGAAATAGGAGTCCGCCCAAGTTTTCGGTCAGTGTGTAACCCCCAGCAGTCTATGACGCACCAGGTTAATCTGAACCTACTGAAATTACGACGTTATTTAACTTGAACGTTCATTCATCAGATAAACATCAAACATAGAATACTGAGCGAGAGAGAGAGAGAGAGAGAGAAAGAGAGAGAGAGAGGAAGCTGTATGAATGGAACCACCCGAGATTTCGGGCAGTGAGCGACCAGCAGCGTTACACATACATTCATTCATTATAATTATGGTCCCATAGCATTTTGGGGACGCTCTCTGGCTGATCAATTTAACGGTTGAATGTTGAATCCATCCGTGCGGATCCACAATCCAAACAAAGAAGAAAACAATGAGCCAAGAATTGCCATCTCTTTCTCATTCTTCGCCAAACAGAAGCAGAAATTAAAACTATCACTTTTAGATCTCACCTCAAATTGCCAGTTAATGTGAGCAGTTAGTTTGTTCGTAAAAAAATTCATAAATTAAACCAGTGCACCCTGATTTAACTTCCAATCTAATTCGACTTGCTCTCGACATGTAATAGCAGAAACCTTAGAGCATATCTAGGAATAGAGAGGGTGCGTCCGAGGGGTTCGCAAGTTCACGGAAATGTGTTCGAGATTTAAATCTTTGAAGATTTTTTCGAGATTTTTGAGATTTTTTTGAAAGATTTCTGGGATTTTTTCAAGATTTTTAGAGATTTTTAGAGATTTTGAAGATTTTCAGGGATTTTTTGAAAGATTTTTATGAGATTTTTGGCCGAAGTGTTCGAAGATTTTTAGACTTGCGAACCCCTCGGNTTTTGAAAGATTTCTGGGATTTTTTCCAGATTTTTAGAGATTTTTAGAGATTTTTAGAGATTTTGGAGATTTTCAGGGATTTTTTGAAATATTTTTATGAGATTTTTGGCCGAAGTGTTCGAAGATTTTTAGACTTGCGAACCCCTCGTATGTAGATTGTTAGATAGACAGATAGATAGATAGATAGATAGATAGATAGACGGAAGAAAAATAGACAGATTGCTAAACCGAACAAGAAGGATAAGCAAAACGCATTTTGTACATCTACAAACCGAAGTAATTCAGTTGCAGCTTCTTACCTCCACCACAAAGAAAACCTTGAGAGATAACACAATAAAATTGCTTTCAGACTGATCTTCCATTGCATATTTTCCCCTATATTGCCTCCATCAAGACCCATATATAAACCCGGATATTATCGTCCACAATTTACTAATGGGACTTTTAATCGAATCTTTAAAGGCATTTTGGTAAAGGAATACTCTCGAAAGGCAAACCACCCTCCCACAGGCTGCATATTATCAAATCCCAACCGGCCCCAGAACCCAGCTGGTATAGGCAACAGGTATGGGTACATTAGATGGATAGTTAGATAGACGATAGATAGTTATATAGATAGATAGATAGATAGATAGATAGATAGATAGATAGATAGATAGATAGATAGATAGATAGATAGATATGTATAGATAGATATACAGACAGACAGATAGATATACAGACAGATAGATGCAGACAGTTAAAGATGGGGCTCTGGGGCCGGTTGAGATCAGATAATATGCCCCCCCCCCCCGGGTCTTAGTGGTAATCGCCAATTGCGAACCGTATGTGCACTTTGGCGCCCTGGTAATTCTCACCCTCATTAAGGTAAACGTGTTAAGTAGACCCCTCTCTTCTTTGTCCCATCTTTTCGGATGAAGAAATTAAAAAATTTCCCCCCCCCCCTACTATTTTCTGAGCTTTTAAAAATCGCGGTCTCGTCTATGCAAATGATCCTTCCTCAGGGCCAACTGAGCCCGAGATGTACGAGCTAATGTCGGCCACCCTCTACGAGAAAACTTGATGACTTTTTTCCCTCCAATCTTTGAGCAAATTCTCACTTTCTCGCTGAGGGCTGTTGAAATAACCAATTTTTCAACTGTTTCGCTATTCGTTTGTCTCTCGTACACACATTTCATTTACCAAAGGGGTTCGCAAGTCTGAAAACTCGTGAAAATCTTTAAACTCTTCAGCCAAGGATTTCCTACAAATCGGAAAAATAAATCCTTAAAAAATCCTGAGAAAAAATCAAAAAATCGAAATTTTGATTAAATAATTTAATTCTCCAATTGGCGTAATTCTCTACATCTCGATAGATAAAATTTTTTTAAAAGCCAAATTGATGTTATTACAGGAGCGACTTGAAAAACAGGAAAACTATTACAATTGTCTCTCTTCGTCAAACGTTTTCCTATCACGAGCAGCTGCACTTTTCATCCAGTCGAAAGGTATTCTTACGGAATTAGCGGACAAAATGGACAAAGCGGGGGCAAAGCCAAATGCCTGTAATTTCGGTTTATACCACTGGATCGCAATTTGATTCCGGAATTACTACCCGACTGCGGTTTTAACAAAAACTGAGGACAAGAAGGGGGGCGGGGGGGTCGTAACTTTTAAAAAATTGACAATATTTTGTGGTGGTGTTCAGATTAAGAGTAAGAGGACAGCAAAAACCTATAAAAACGTGAAATAAGAAATATTTGTAACCCAATTTTTTGCGTGAATTTTACGACGTCGTTAACGAGCCTTCCATGACATTAAAGAACCAATTTATTTTTTTGAAGATGTTTTTTTAAGGAGATAAAAGTGGCTTCTGTTTTTTTGTGTTTCGCTTTCAGAATCTTGCAGGAATCTCAGAACTGCGATTCTTTCTTCACTTGTTATGATAAATCGCAATTTAGTCTGAAAATCCTCTAACACTTCAGCCAAAATCTCATAAGAATCTGGTTTAAGAAAACCGTAAAAAAAAATCCTAAAAATTCCAAATTTACCAAATAATCCTAAAAATTCCCTTTAAAAAATCTTGAGAGAAAATCATAAACGAATTTACAACTCGAACACATTTATGTGGATTTGCGAACCCCTCGGAGCAGTGGTAAGAAGTTTCAAACCCCCCTAACGCCTTAAGCAGAGTAATCAAGGTGTAAATAGCGCCGGAAGCGACTTGAAACAACAACGACCGCTTTGCTATACCCATCCTCTTCTCGGGTCAATTTTTTTTTAACTTCCTTGCTTCTTTTTTTCCACCAAAAGCATATTTTTTTAATGAAGAGACAAAAAAAATCTTTATTATTCGTTGGGTTAGACCCTGCCGTAGGGTTAATTGACCACTTGAGGGTCTTTTACCCGCAGAGAAAGAGAGAGAGAGAGAGAGAGAGAGTCGTGAGTAGCCTTGGAAGTGTTAGAAATCGTCTACAAAAACGTTCTAAACATGCAATCTATGAAAGAGGTTCATGACGTAAGGGGTTTGCAACATCTTTAGACTTGCTACATGCCAATCCAGCATTTACAGCCCTATACTCCCCCTAGCGGATGCATTTTGAACCTCTCTTGTTGATAGTCCGCCATTTTGTGCCCGAAAAGACATTGAAATTTGCAGTTTTCCCGCTCTAGTCAAACCGTGCTAGGTTGACTTCTTTAGCTATCTGCACGGTTGATATCGATCTTCAGGTCGATTTGTCGTTTGTAAATATACTTGATCCGTCTTCAAAGTACGTGTATATATCAAAGCGTTTACAACCTATAACCCCTGGCGATTACATTTGGAACTTCTCTTGTTGATAGTCCGCCATTTTGTGCCCGAAAGCCATCTGAATCGGCAGTTTTCGCACTTGATTCAAAGTGTACTACATAGAAGTTGGCTTCGTAGCAATTTGTACGGTTGAAATCGATCTTCGGACTGATTTATCATTTGAGATTTACTTGCAGATATACGTTGGTTAGCTTTGGTACCAAACAACCGTAGTTAAATAAAACCATATCGACTTAATGGTTTAAATACAAAGGAAAATAGGTCTTTCGCAATCAAAAGCTAGAAGATTGCATTTCAACCTATAAATACTTGCAATGTTTTCAGTTTGTACTAGTTTTCGACTCGTTGCGGACAAGCCAATTGAGTACACTGTGTTAAAGGATAGTAAATCAACATCCACTTCTATAGTACTCAGTATTCTCGAAACAATGCTTATCTAAACTCGGGCAGCAGTTACGTACAAAAGTGCCAACATAGGAACACATCTCGCCTCAGTGTTACCTCAAGTGCATCAGTCGTATACAAGTCAATTGAATGTCGCGTCAAAGGCAAGATATACAACATTCGTTCTATAGATTCAACATCTATTAACGATTGCTAATATCACATACTGCAAGAAAACCTTGTAAACCACTTGTAACATGTCGACGACGTGTCTCAAAAAATCGATATGGTATTCGATATGACATAATGCTGACATTGTTTAACCCCTTCCCACCAAAATATTTGCCATATAGTGTTTGATATGACACATGATATAGCCCCAAAAAAGGCTTGATTCATCTGACCTTAATAAAAAGGTATCTCATATCATCCAGCCCTGCAAACATGGCAGATGGCACCGTCTTCTTACTCAATCCAGTGGGTGGGCGAGAGTTTTCCCTAAACTTACTTTTTACAGGAATCAACTTCGCGGAGCATAGGATTGGTTGAGGGATTCGCAAGTCTGAGAATCCTCAAACACTTCAAGTTAAAATCTTATGAAAATCTCAAAAACATTTCCAAAAATATTCAAAATCCCAAGAAAATCTTGCGAGCCTTGGTCATCGGGGTAGCAAATGTAAATAAGAAATAAAATAAAAAAAGACAGGTTGGAATTAAGTTGATGCGACATTTATACAGAGCATGTGGAAGAAAAAAAACGGATTAAAGATTCTTTCCTCTCTCTCTCTCTCTCGCTCTCGCTCTCTCTCTTTGACTTATATATCTCTACGGAGAAAGAAAATGTACAAAGATGTCATCGCCGGTTCCCAGCCGCGAGAAAGGAAGCGCGCCGCGGCAGAGAAAGAGATGCCGAGTGAAAGAGAAAAGGCAACAAAGTTCTTTCAATGAGGGAATCCAATGCAAGCAAGGGTTGGCAAATCGAATTTCCCGCCAGCCTTTATTCTTTCCAGGATTTTTTGAGGCGCTAATTGTCCTTCAATAGGCACTGCGATTGCATCCCCTTTGGGTTGCTCATCGTGTTACCTTTCTGTCTCAGCATGGCCGTACGAAAAGACGGGGAAACGCAATCAAACGACATATGGAAATCCCATTAAGACGAATAAATTATAGTACTACTCAATATCAACCAAACACTATCGAAGATATAGAACTGATGAAACTCGTTCCATACCGATATGCTATGACTCTAGCTGTGCCCGTATACCGTCCATGTAACTTTACTATGTTACCCTGGAATATTCGTATATTAGCAGGCCTACAGGACCGCCACTTGTGCCACTTACATACAAACTTGTACAACATATAACCAAAACTGTTAGGTGCAATTTTGTCAAAGTGAATCGATAATGTATAGACATCTTTGGTACTTACAAAATGTTCTGATAGTTTATAACAGTTTCCAGCAATTTAGCTCTACATGGGAGGTTTTTGAGGCAATCGTACAATACACAAATTTGCAAATCAATCGAGATGTTATCCGAGTCACTCATGTATAGGGAGTTCGTATAGAGGAACTAGCATATAGAACTGATGTCTATAAGTTAAAATTCTCTCCAGTTTTACCGAATGCTGGGATGTTGACATTTGATGGGTTTGGGTTCCACTTTGTTTCTTGCAACAGTTGCAAAAATATCCGCTTTAATCATCTCCCCTCGTCTTCTCTTTTGTTACAGTGGGCAGACAAAAGACTCGTCTCTAAAATGAACCATTTCTTCCATATACCGTTAGGATCGGTGACCATCAGTGTGTAGAATGAACTACAAAACTTGCAACCTTATCTGTTTTATACATTAATTTCTTTACAAAGGAGCTATATATATCTATATATCTATCGAACGTTGGCGTGTGAACCCGTACGACTGATTAAATAAGCCATGTCGGATAAAAAAAACCGTTTTCCGGGGTTGGCAACTCGATTATCCTCTTTGAAAAGCAGTGAATAACTGCAGTTTATTTTAAACTGTCAGAATAGTAGCAACCACTTAATCAAATAAAATATTAACCAGAGTATAACAATCTTAATCTTTAATGATCTGGATGCATTAGCCATTAAAAGCTCGAGGGTTATTGCGGTCATTAAAACATATTTATGTATTTATAAAGTAAAAGTTTCATTGCGAGACCTTTTAAGTCGCCCCCACTGTTTCCCCCCATTCAGTGTTATAACAATATAATAACACTAGTTGACTTTATTCTTAATCTTTTAGCTGTAATGTAATTTAAAGCGTTAATACTTTAATAGCTCGAGGGTTATTGCGATTATTAAACCTATTTATGTATTTAGAAGTTAATGTTTCATTATACGAGACCTTTAAAGTTTCTCCCCTGTTTTCCCCCCGTTTCAGTATATAAGCTGTGATGACGGCGCCCTTTCAGGGAGAGGATAATTCACCCTAGTTATCAGAGGTTGTAAAACCCTAAAATTTCCACCGAGCGTGTAGCTATTTACTATGATTAGTGCAAGAGCAACAACAGGCCGCAGTTAGTCCCAACCGGTGCTCCTTTTGTTCGGTCAACTTTTCAAAATGCCACTCAAAAGTATAACTGTACGCGCATTAGTCCTATCCTTTTATACGAGTAAAAGTTAATGCGGTCAGTTATTATTTGTTTCAGTTAGCTTAAATTAATCAAAGTATTCTCTTGGCAATACGATTAATAGCAGGTTAATAATAATAATAATAATAATAATATCTATATTCAGTGTAGCTTTATAACAGGTTAATATATAATAGTAATTTTTATGTCTATAATAACTTGTACAAATCTTCTCAAAGTTGTAACTTTTAGAAGGAGGTTATTCAAGTTGGTTTATAGCTTAATTTAAGTTTAGTTAATTAGATTGGATTTTTATTAACAATTATAGTCTTCATTCAGTTAATTCAGTTTGTAGTTATAACATAGTTATTTCGTTGATTTAAGTGTTTTAAGTGTTTTAAGTTAATTAATTATATCAGACTGGGTAGTTATTATATAATTAAAAATAATTCCAGTGCCACTCAGTTATTGTTTATACAACCAGAACTGCTATTTCAGAGATAAGGCTGTATTTTGAAATTTTCGACAAGTCAGGTCACTTTAACTTTAACCTTTAACTACTCGAACTACTACCACGCCAGCACATCTGGACGGACATATAACATATCAAATATCACATATTAGAATTTTTAGTCACGATATATCATATCAAGTATCATAGGTCTTAAACTATCATTAATTTGATACAAAAGATTCATTTATTGACACATCATATCAAAGATATCGATGTGACACAATCAGAATATATCGTCCAACCTTTGCACGTCACTGCCACATCAATATTGTTAAACCATCTTTTTTTTTAACTGTAATTCATGAACAGCACGTATATGACATCCAATTCTTAATACGAATATTTCAGTTACTAGAAAAATTATCTTGAGACTATACCGAGTAAATGCCAATTTAGGATCCCCCCTAGCGGCCACTTGACGCATTACATCAAGGACTCGGCACCATTAAGTGGCCGTATCTTGTCTCTCATGTACTGGGACGGCACATTTGGCCGGTAAAAAGATGCGCTATTCCTTAGTCAAGCTAATGTTTTTCGGTAAGGGCAATTTTCCTCCGGGCTCCCGGCATATGGCCTAGTGACAGTGCAGAAGAACTGTATGAAATGCTCACCTATTGCAGCTGCGGCTAGAGGAATTCTACAGGGAATGGCTAGAAATATTGCAAAGGTCTTGGGGAAAAGTATATGTAGTATAACTGAGCGGAGAGGAAAAAAATGGATCGATAAGAACCCTCCTCCCCCCTCTATATCTCGACCATGTTTTCTGCAATTTTGCGCCCAACTAATTTTTGCACAGTTTTTGTTATTTTTTTATTGAATTCATAAAAGATATTTCTGACGACTTTGTCGTTTGTGTAAAGGCGGCTGACTCGAATAATAGAGGCGAAAGAAACCGTGAAACACGAGTAAATTGCTTGTGTACGTAAATCCTTTGCATATATCGTGAATAGGAAAATTGGCTTTGGGATTACGTTTTAAATGACCCTGCAGGGAAGCATTACAACCGGGGGGTGATTGTGTAGGGCTGCATGGATCAACTTCGGTACAAGTACACCACTTCTCGTTAATACTATAGAACCCCCGTGCAAAAATTAAAACAAGAGAACACTCGTTTCGCTGCGTTGTAGACCAACGCAATCCCATTTCTGGAACGCATATATATTCTATTTAAAAGCTGCTGTTTGACAGAACAAAGTGTGACTATCCGTATCTCTAGATGTCTATCTAATTTTACCTATACCTAACTATCTATCTATCTATCTACCCTTATTACTGATCTATCTTTCTATGTATTTATCTGTCTATCTACCTACCTATACAGTTATTATCCGGCTGTATCTAACTATCTAACTATCTGTCTATCTATCTACCTATACAGTTGCCCATCTACTCATCTATCTGTCTGTTTGTCTATCTATCTAGGTAACTAATATCTATCAGTCTATACCTATCCATTTATCTATCTGTCTTTCTGACTGTCTATCTGTCTGCAAGTCTGTCTACCCATTTATCCGTCTGTCTATCTATCTGTTCTTCTACCTACCTATGAGTCCCTCTGTCTAATTATTAACCAATATCTGCCTTACCTATTCAACCAACACGGTCTGTACCCCCATTCCGGTCGACTTCTTTTCAAGTTGCAGCTTACCACGTGACCAAGTCAAAGGGGTTCGAAAACAGCGCCACCTGTTGGCTAGTGACAGTTACCCATTTCCTCTTCAGAATCTATACACAGACACCATAAACGGAACGCGTTAAAGGAACAACATCATGTCCGCGTCATTGTAAACTGGGCGACGACTTTTTCCAACTCTGCCGCTAGAGGGCCACCTGAGCCGGCATCACACCCCATTTCTTGTCATTTATCACTAATTTCTTTTTTTTCATGATCAAATTACAGAAGGCAGTGATCGGAGCCGAACATGTCCCATTGGCAAGGTAACAACTATAACAACACGAGCAGTTACACTCGGATCACGACGCGGGAAAAAAAAACTTCCCCCAAAAAGAGGGGGGAATGTATAAAGGTTGCCATGGTAACCAACACGCTTTATGTATAAAGTTGGCGAGAAGTTCGCGTGGACTTGAGTTGTCGATGAAATGACCTGATCAAATGCACGGGTGGCTATTGAAACCGCGGAGGAATAATATAAAGAAAGAGGCAACAGCACTTCTTTCCAGAGCTGGGTGGGGACAGTGGGTCCCAAACATTTCGGCTTTAAAAGTTAATTACCAATTAATTAACCAATTAACCATAATTATAATGAGCGACAGAACTTACCATGAAACGACGCAGCTTACACGGATTGGCTATACCGGAAGAAGGCGGGGGTGGGTCGAGTTCCAGCAGCTAGAAGGGCGATTGGTCAGAGTACATACACAGTCAGCGTTAGAATCTAACGTCTGCAGCAAGAAAAGCAGAGCCCAACGGTCAAAAACACACAAGATTCTTCGTTGGCAATATAACGTTCCGGTGGCACTTTTCCGTGTCATCCAAAAGTTGAAGCAATAAACGTGGAGAAAAAGTTTCGCTTCCCCCCCGCGCACACACACACAGGGTCAATCGAGGTCAAACATGTTCGGCAGGCGATGAGCTTCTTCCTTCGAAATGATGTCCCTTTTATATAAAAAAAATTATATAAATTTTCTTATAATCCAAAGCAAAACCAAGGGGAAAAAATTATTAGAATAGTACAATTTGTTTAAAATCCTGCATCTAGTCTAATAACGGTATAGCACTGATCAATACTTGATAGTAACAATAATGTGATGATAATTGATATGATAATGCGTTAATTTTTAAAGGATATAACAATAGTTGTTGTCTAATCATAGTTGATAAAGGCTATAGCATTTACCTGGTGATAGAAATAATGATTTTCCTTATAATTCAAGAAGTACAATTAAAAATTTGAAATCAAGAATGTAGAATTTAATAATGAATTAAAAGTACTAGAACAGAGATGTATTTAAAAACTTAATAATTGTAGCACTAACAATAACTGCATAACGACTGTAATGCGCTAATTTTTAGAAGATATAACAATATTTGATGTTTGATAATAGTTAGTAATAGTTATAGCCGTTTTCTACCTGTAATCTGATGGAGCGAAAAAAGGGTTCCGAACGGTGGAAAATTATTGTAAACGTTAAATTCTAGGCTTTTTATTTTGGCTAGACTAGCCAACCTATTTTAACGAAACTTTAAGACTGCATTGAGTACTAACAGGTGTACATCCAATATTTTTTGGATAGTTGAAACTTTAAAAGTGGGCGAGCAAGGAGCAATTAACTGTTACCCACCAAGGACCATTTTATATTGCTCTAGACTAGTACTAGTATATAGCTCTAGTCTAATGATTGTTGATTGATCATTGATTTTTAATAATGGCTGTAGTCTAATAATAAGTAACAGTAGATAATAATAAGTATAGTCTTTTATCTAGTTATACAAATACAACTCGTCTTATAATTGAAAAATAAAAATATAAGCAAGGAAAAAATCTCACATGTACAATAACATATGTAAATTTTTTTAAATACAAATATTAAAAGTGAGAGTAAACAAGGGTACCGCAGTGTAAACAATCCTTAAAAAACTGACGCTGTTTCAAAATCATACTCTTATTAATTATTCTTAAAAATCAGTAATTAAGAATGCAACATTTCATGATTATTTTTTTAATCCAAAAATACAAATACACAACCTTTTTTTAAAAAAAAAAAATAAAATCGGAGCAAACAGAGCGCCGCAATGCAAGCAATCCTGTACAAAGTGACAGGTCAATCCTTTGCAAGTTGGTCTTGTAATTGTTCGCTTGTCAGACAAAGTATATCGAAACTGTAACCACCGCCCTGCCATGCATTTATAACGGCATGCAAACAGCCGAGACTTTGAAAAAGGCAGTCTGCAATGCAACGAACCGATATAAAAGTAACGCGGCTGCCGCATATTAAATTCCCCCTATACGCAGACATCGTTCTTCTTCAATTAAGTGAAAATCCCCGCGTAAGCGTAGAAAACACCAGCCAAATTCTTCCTTTATTGAACAAAAAGGGCACCCGTAGTCAAATACTACCCTAATCGACACTGTACAGCAATTGTATAATGTAATTATGGTAATTAATCGCTTGGTAAAAACAATAACTATGCAGGAGCTTTGAAGCTTCAACACGAGAACCGTTATGAAAACAATAATCTGCAATTATTAATTTAATTTTTAATAAACAGGTTTGGAGTACATTCCTCGAGAAATTAATGCAAGTTCAATTATATTTTTTTTTTCAAAAACTGTAACCAAACCCGTAATAGTTGAAAAGAAAGTTAACATCGGTTTATTTTTTATCCCCATCAAATTAGATCAAAAACCTGTAATTCTGGTCGAAGTGCAGTTAAACATTCATTAATTTATTAACCAATTAAGAACGTTAGCTGCTTTAGTGAAAAACTGAGCATTGTTCTGAGATAGTCAGATTAGGAATGAAAATAAATATAAACTAAATTGGCACTTAAAAAGCAATTAAAAAGTATTGCTTGTCCAACTGCAATTTACAGTTTAAGTGCTTCATAAAAACGGATCTGCAGAGGGTTTGCGTTCAGTCAAATGCTAAACCGTTGGATTGCATCAAACCTCTTCAATCTCTCCTTTCAGAAATCCACTACTTCTAATGACACGCAATACAATCTCACGAAGATAGCAAGTCCTTAATATAACGTTAATTGCAGTTAGTCAAAGTTGTATTCTTCTATCTTCCTAGTTTTAAATAAGACAAGGTTTGTTTACATCCAATACGAGCGTTCGAAAGCAAAAAGAACGGTAACATTTAACCGATAGTTAACAACTAACCTTCAAAAGAAGCACTTTGAATTTGTCACCAACAAAACAACCAAATCCTGTTTTAAGATACTACTACGCTGGCCAAGTTCTTTGGTGGTTAATTTCACAAGGGCCCAGACGTACGTGTTCACGCTTCGACAGTCAAACCGCAACTGAGCTGGATTCGTCTACCTGACCCCTAAGACAAGCAGTTTTCCCGCGCGCCATAGCTGCAGGGGGAGGTTGCTGGGACCAGGCGCGGGTTAGGCGCGGGTCAGGCACGGGTCAGGAGCGGGTTCATCTAGTGCCGGGCGCCTTGCTCGAAGCTTAGCTCGCGTGCTTCTGACCCGCGCCAGTGAACAACGCACGAGTTTATATTTACGATCATTTTTTTTCTTCTAATGAAGGTATCTTTCCAATTAAATTAGCATAACGATATAGAAGAAAGATACTCGTAGTAAACATGTTTTATTTGGGTGGAAAAGAGGCGCCATATTGGTCTTGAGATCTCGCTGACTTTGATTTCTTGTTTCTCTTTCCTCCTCGTTTTGGAATAAAACCGTAAAAAAGAGGAAAGACTTGAAAGAAAGAATATAATTACGTTTAAAGGGCCCCGTGCCGTGTTGCTGACCAGATTTGCATATTGTCCTCTTCTTCTTCTTCTTCTTCTTCGAAGGAGTTAAAGACGAGATTCCAAAAAGGAAAGAATCTCACGGCTAATGAAAATAAGAATCGAAGAACCGTGAGCTGGGCTATAAGAATGATGACCAAGCAAGAGACTGTTAAGCTATATGCTTTGTTGTTCTGCTTTTTTTTCCTTAAATACGAGTTTTATAACAAGACATGTGCATCGAAGGGGTTGGTAAATCCGAAACTTTTAAACAATTCAGCCGAAAATTTTCATAAAAATCTGAAAAAACAGATCTCTAGAAAATCCCAAAAATTTCCGGGAAAACATTTTTTTCAGAAGATTTTACGACTCGAACACATTTCCGCGGACTTGCGAACCCCTCGATGTGCACACTGAAAAAGAACAAGAAGAAGAAGGAGTTTTTGAAGAAGAGGAGAAACAAGAAACCACAAACATCCCTGTGCAACAAGAAAACTGAGCGTCGACCTTGCTGTATGCAGATGAGGGGCGAGATAGCCGCATCCAATGCAATAAAATACGTATTTTATTTTTAGAACCGAGTTACTTGGGAGCCAAATGGATAGTTTTACACGTATTCTCTGTAGACGGTAGATTTGGGTAGGTAGGTAGCATACCTTGGCGTGAAAAAAAATTGGGGTTTTAAACGGAATACGTGTAGAACTATATGCCAGTAATGAATAATGGAATTTAATTTCACGCCTCTAGTTATCCACCCACGTAAATTTTGCATTTTATACTATTAGCTATCTGAATATTTAATTATCTACCGTCTACCTATCTACCTACCTATTACCGTTCTGTCTCTACCAGTCTGTCTGTCTGCCTATCTATCTATCTGTCTAGCTCTCTGCTTATCTATCCATCTAGCTGTCTGCCTATCTGTCTATCTATCTATTTATCTATCTATCTATCTATCTATCTATCTATCTATCTATCTATCTATCTATCTATCTATCTATCTATCTATCTATCTATCTATCTATCTATCTATCTATCTATCTATCTATCTATCTATCTATCTATCAGTCTGTCTGTCTGTCTGTCTTTCTATCTATCTATCTATCTATCTATCTATCTATCTATCTATCTACCTATCTATCTATCTATCTATATGTCAGTCTGTCTGTCTGTCTGTCTTTCTATCTATCTATCTATCTATCTAGCTAGCTATCTGTCTGCCTGTCTGTCTTTCTATCTATCTGTCTGTCTGTCTGTCTTTATATCTATCTATCTATCTATCTATATGTCTGCCTGTCTGTCTTTCTGTCTATCTAGCTATCTGTCTGCCTGTCTGTCTTTCTATCTATCTACCTATCTATCTATCTATCTATCTATCTATCAAATGTTTTCAATCTGTCTTACTATCTATCTATCTATATAAACACATACATCTATCTTTAGCAGCCAATTTTCCTATCCATCTACATGCCAATCTATTTATATTTATCCATCTTTCTATTTTAAAAAAGAGAACTTTTGAATGTGTAACTTGCATAGCGTAAAACTGTTAAGCAGGTTATTTTGTACGGACCGCAAATGGGCAGCGACCAATGAACCACGAAATACTTTTGGCATAACGATGTTTTTGCTATGCAAGGGACTGGCAGCGTTTAAAACATCATTACTGCACGATATCAGATAAATTCCCTGCAGGCTGTAAGCCTAAGTCGTCATTAGTCTTGTTAGATGTCAGAAACCTTCTATTTTGAGTTTAGTATAACGGCCATGTGTATACAGAGTTGCATTGTTTCTATCTTCCCAGGTGAATTGAATTGTTCTACTTTTCTTAGCCTGATGAAATTGTTAACAGTCTTAATGTTTGTTTGTGAATCTGTTTGGTTGTTCGGGGTTGCCTTGTGTTTGGTCTGGTTAATGTTTTGATTGCGTGTTTGATGTTCTGTGTCGTTTTGTCATATTTATTTGCTTATTCTGTTTTCTTCCGAGACGTGTATATATATTTATTTGGCTCGTTATATTTGGTTTGTTATAGGTTGTAGTCTGCTTGTTAGGTTGAATATGAATTGTTTTATTTACAGGTTTTCAGGTTCTATCAGTCTAACTATCTATTTGACTTTCGTCTTCCATCCACACTTCTAACTGCCTTACGTATGTACCTATCTACCTATATATCCATCTATTTATCTATCTGTCTTTCTGTCTGTCTGTTTGTCTATCTGTCTATCTGTCTATCTGCCTATCTGTCTATCTGCCTATCTGTCTAGCTATCTATCTATCTATCTATCTATCTATCTATCTATCTATCTATCTATCTATCTATCTATCTATCCATCTATCTATCTATGTGCCTATCTATCTATCCATCTATCTATCTATGTGCCTATCTATCTATCTATCTATCTATCTATCTATCTATCTATCTATCTATCTATCTATCTATCTGTCTATCTATCTATCTATCTATCTATCTATCTATCTATATATATATTTGTCTGTCTAACTGTCTACCTATCCATCACGTATCCGTACGTTTCTGTGACTGTTAAGTGCGCGTGTAAATCTTTACTATCCATGCATTTAATATTGTCAAACTTATCCAGTAGATTCTACTTGAATGGCCCTTTGAAAGTTAATTTTTTGACAGGTTCTCTTGTTCCCTTTTGGCCAGGCGGGGTGTACAGTTTCCTATGAGGCAATCCGATAGCGATGAACTCCAATATAGGGCGGATTGCAGGAGGGTGGTTTCAATTGGAAGATGGAATTACATCTCCTGATTTCATCATTCTTTTGACTCGTCACTTTTCAAACTGATAGTTGTATACGGCTTGTTGGGATTCCGTCTCTCTCCCAGAGTCTCGCTTTTCATGGTAGAAACGTACAGTACTGCTCAAAACCACTGCAAATTTGAGGTTACATGACTAATTGATAGTACAATCGCCGTGTAAATTCTTACTGCTATCCAGCAAAACCTGTTAAAGATATAAGCGAAAAACCTAGGAAGAATTAGTCTCTCGCTGTAACCGTTTCTTTGGGAACAGACTCAAACTTGTTAAGATGGATGACCTTGAAAGGATATTTCAAGATTTAAGATCCAACACGGTTAAATTTAACGAGAGAAAGGTACAGAAACACGTTTCCTGGAGTTTTTCATCTTAAGAAGGATATAAACAAGAAAGAAAAGGTATGGCGAATAAAAAAATGAAAAGGAAGAAGAAGCAAAGAGGGAAAATAAACAACAATATCGCGGGATCACGCTATGTTCACTTGACTAGAAACGATTCATCAAAAAATTTGCCACTACTTAATTTTGGACTTTAATTAAACATTCCACCGCGCCATCGAGGAACCACGCTATCGTTTTGATCCTCGTTCAGCGTAAACTGAAATTATTTTCATAAGGCAGTTATTAATTGCCATCATCTTTTTGATTAACTAAATTAGATTTCCTTTTTCACGGTGAGACACGAAAGGGCGCAGTAATGATCATTCAAAAAAGATTGCAGTAATTTGAATGTTGTTTCAACAAATAAACACAACAGTAAACACAGATTTGAGACTGAACTATAACAAACAAACAAACATATTAACGAACAACCAAAGCGAACTAACCAACCCAAACAAACTTTAGCAATTGACAACCAGCAAGCGAATTAACAACGAATCACATAATAAACTAACGAAATCAACAAACAAGCAGAATCGTCAAACAAACATTTAGCGGAAAGCTTTTTCAAACAAATACTACGAGGTAGTACACCAACACGCATGTTACATTTCAGCAAACGACAAACAACCAAACAAACGGAATACTTCCTATCAAACAAACACTATGAGTTGGTGTACAAACAAACAAACTGAGAAACAAGGAAATAAAGGAACAAACAAACAAATTACAGCCCAACGGTCTAGCAAACAAACTAAATAATAAGCTAACAAACAAAGGTAAAAGGGGAACAAACAACTAACAAACAAACAAGCAAACAAACAAACAAACACAAGCAAACAAACAAATAAATAAACAAGCACACTCACACAGACGAACAAACGAAGACCAACAAGCAAGTGATGTATTAAACACACGTGTAACGGAATACTTAATCACGATGAATTGGTGTACAAACAAACAAAACAACAAACAAACTGAGGAACAAGGGAACAAAGGAACAGAGAAACAATTAGACGAACAAGCAAAAAAACAAAACTAACAAATCAATGAACTAACAAACAAAGCTAACAGGGGAACAAAGGAACAAACAAACAAACAAACAAACAAAGTAACTAACAAACAAACTAACAAACAAACAAAATTAACAAAAAAAACAAAACACAAAACAATCCTCCTTTCAAACAGCGTCTTTTTTCACAAGTTAATCTACCACGCACTTTTCAGACCATCAAAACAAACTTACTGGCCCAGCCTATACACTAGAGAAATGTGTAAATTAAAAACCCAGCAGGAAAGTTGGGAAATCCTTCAAAGTGGGATGTGGTAGCCGGGGGTGTTTCCGAGTGGCAAGTCTTTCAGAATCGATCGGTTAAATTGAGGGCGGACGTAATGATGCTGATAGAGCAGTGTGTAACATGTTTATGTTTATGTGCACATGTGTGACATATGAGCGTGACAAATGAACGATTTGTGAAATAATTTAGGAATGCATCATGACTGAAGCTGCATAAGAGGCCACGTGCTGCGACGAAACAGCGGGGGGGTTCCCAGCGCTAGCGCATTTCAAACCTGACCATCTCTGAGATTCATGAAGGCTATTTCAGGCGACCGCATGCAACACAATGTCAGCCAACAACCAAGAGATCAAACAAACATGCAAATTCACGCCGTATAACCAGAACAATGAACTCACTCTTAGCCTAATCCATCAAGAAATCAGTAATCCATCGAAGTTGCAAATCGTAGGAAGATCAGACAGTCGAAACAATCATCGCATCAGGTTATTCGAACAAGCGAAGGCTATAGAATACCGAATGCCTGCATCAAGTTCGAATCGGTTCTAAGGAATCAATAACCTTGCATGGAACAAGCAAACAAGCCAACAAGCAAAAGGAGAAGCACAAGACAAACAATCATTTGATCAAGTAAATGGAACTAAAAATAATGAGGGGCATTGCTCGTTAGACTCCTAGTTGTGATCAGACTGCTTGGTTGGTTGTTTTTGTGTCGCTCGTGACATGACAAGTTGAGATCGGGAGGAAAGAAAAGTCGCATTGTTGTCAGATTTCCTGCTAAACGAGCGAGTGCGCGGACTTGTTTCTTCTTTGAACCACTGGCAACAAATCTTTTGTTGAAAGTCATTTCCATTTGCGACGTGACACGGCACTATAATAGTTGACGTCTCCCCCCCCCTCCACCCCGTCAACCCCAAGC
>JAIQCU010001761.1:0-17701 GCA_022114935.1 Leptestheria dahalacensis
GGTCGACTCAATTGCGTATCCACGTGTCGTATATGAGTCGACTCAACTTTTGAGGCTCTTTTCAACTGCGGTTGACTCAACTGCGTACCACGTGTCGTATATGATTCGACTCAACTTTTGACGCCCTTTTCAACTGCGGTCGACTCAACTGCGTACCACGTGTCGAATGTGAGTCGATCCAACTTTTGTCGCTCTTTTCAACTGCGGTCGACTCAACTTAGTACCCACGTGTCGCACATGAGTCGACTCGACATTTCGTCCTCTTTTCAATTGCAGATTTTCCAGCTAATGAATATTCGATTGCTATTCACAAACACACAGTGCAAATAACAAAGACAATTCATTCACCGAACACTATTTTTTAAATTGAATGTAAAGTATCGCAGACAAAGCCAGGTTACCTAAAACTAACTATTGCGAGAGAGTTTAAAATCGTGAACACAAACACTGAATTAAAAGATGGCCACATAAGTACTGTACTGTGGTGCAGAAAAGAAAGCAATGGAGACAGACTATTCCTCGGTGAGGGTACTACTATGTTTGTTATAACTTCGTAGCTTTAAACTCTGATCGTAAAGTTAACAACAAGATAATTTTGTTGAGTAACACCTACTTTTTCGCCAGTTGGCATTTATTCTTTGGGAGGTTCGCAACGCAGAATTTAACTTTGTTTGTGGCGCAATCATGCAACATATGGTAAATTCATTAACCTTGATAGAATTCGTAAATATTTTCACACTTCGTAATCATACGTGAAGAGTAAGTAATTACGCAACAGTAAGTCGAGTTCTTAGTTCAGTTCGCGTGTACTGCTTCCTGAGTAAGAAACAGGAATAACCTATACAGTTCCAGTACAGTCATGTCGAGTCATGTACAGTAATTGAACAAGATTTATCTTTTTTAATTATCCAAGGGAGTCACAGTCGGTTATTTTTTCTGTTGTGAAACCTTTTTTTTAAAAAAAAATAAAAAAAAAAATATAACAACAGCAGACATTCCCATTAAACTAATTTGCTATTACGAAAACAGCCTTTTTCTTATACAGTATTCACAATTAAATTTTATGCTGCAGGAATCTTGTAATGTCTGTCGCATTATTTCTATAGCCCCGTTCTTTTAGTTCACAACGGTAAACCTAATTGTTTTATACATTACAAATTCCAGTAACAGTAACTTTAATTTTTATGATTACCTAATCAGCATTTTAAAAGCATTATAGCAAATGCACTCTTATGAGCTAACCTTACCAAACCCGTGAAGTTTTTAACAAACTCAAAGAATAAAAGCTGCATTAGTATTAGAATACCGGGGAAAACGTTGCTGATGGCATGGCTTAAGTTATAACCAGGAAAATAATAAGTTTTAGCAAAATTTTATGTGTAAATCACATGACGGCTTCAATGCTAGAGACGTGTTGTTGCAAGAAACCGTCAAAGCTGCATACATGACCTGCAATCGGAGTAGCAAGAAGAATAGTTTAAACCAGAGAGATGAATGCGCCGTGAAAAAGAAACCGTGGTAAGCATTGCACGAAAATGCATTCACACATGAGTATCCGTTAAAGCCTGCTGCGTCCGCGTTCTGGTCTGCTCGAGCCAAGTTAGAAACGGAGAACTGTCGAACAAAGACCCAAACCTCGACCCTTCGTCTGCTGGGGTATACTAACAGAAAAGTTCAAGTAGAGCTATTTTGACTGAATTCTGAATCACAGCATCTTATTTTTCTCGCAGGTTGCTCCACTACGACGTCCTCCAGCGCGACTTAAGCCTGCCCGTACTTGTTTGTTACACAATAAAGTCGTTACATTTGTCGTACAAACTTGGTGACAAAACGGTACCAAACCTATCCAGAAAAGTGACAATGTAGTGACAAAAGTGGCGACGGACTACTTCAATTTGTGCACCCGTTTGGAGGCAGTTTGGGATCACAATGTGACTCAAAAGTTGTTACGAACTGCTGACTCTCACGTCAAGTTATGGCCAGGTTTCATCGTTCTACTGTCCCGTTAATTGTAGACGTCATTCTCGAGTCTTGTTACTCGATATTATTACTTCCATGATTTAGTAACATTTTATATTTAATTGTACGCACACAGACAGCTGAACACCGTGTATTGCTTCTGCGAAAATATGCAAACAGACCATACGGCAAGGGAAAGATAGGCACGAGAACTAACGTAGAAATTGTAAGATAGTCTAGCGAAAGGTCTAACTGCCAAGGGGACATTTCAAGTTTACTGCTGTCGCTTACACTTCGTCAGGTAATCCTTTGTACCGCCTCCACCGGGTAGTAACAGGGTATCTGTGGACATCATTGAATACTTTGGCGAAATAGGAAGTCGAATGCGGACAGCTGGGTTACAGAAAGTGACCCAGTAACGGTAATGAGGTATGACAAGAAGTCACAAAAGGAAAGTTGTAGAGAAAACTTCCAAGTCGCTATGTGAACAATTGTAACAACCATCAGGACCCCAATTGGACGAGGAGAGCGCAGGAAGACCTACCAAGAAAATTGCAGAAGCAAAAGCGGAATAACTTTCTAACGTCAGTCAAATTCAACTGAATTAAAACTTGAATCAGTAAGCTAATCAAGAGTAACTGAACCAATCTGCGCAAAGTCATAACCACACCGCTCGTGTTGATTTGCAAGTCAACGACTTCAAGTCAGCTCGAGATGAGTGGAGACTATGAGTGCCAAAAGCCAAGTCAAGTCGAAAGCCACCACTGAACCAGTCCTTTTTAAAATAGCAATCAGGTTGAAAATTACGATGAAACTTCACCAAACTCGAGTCAGCTTCTTCCCCGAAGGTCTTCCACGTCATTCTGCAGTCAACTCGTGCCATTGTGCGACTTGTAGTTCTGTAAAATGTAAGAATTGTGTTACAATTTGGAAAATACAAAAGACAAGATAGTTTAACTGATTGCTTACTGGACGAGAATAAGGGAACATCACGCTTTCTTGACCGTCGACGCGTAGAATGACATCTCACCTCCGAAGTCCAGAACAAAACTTCAGGTCTATTTGTACCTACTTAAAGAAAAAGTTGCCGAAATTTATAAGTATTGCAATTACCGCTACACGTTGAATTCAATATACATTTGCTAGCCATGAAACGAAGAAACTAAAATTTACATTTTTTACTTAAGGCGTTAAAAATTTACTTAAGGCTATAAAAGCCAGTGCAGCTGTGTACTAAGCGCGCACTTTAATACAAGCTATGGTCTTGTTCACTTCCGTCTCTCTCTCTGCCGATACAACATATTGGCGACGAGGATAAACCGGTATGGCTGATGCCAAGGTTCCGTGCCCTCTTGCTAAAAGCAAGAGTATTGCTGCTTCTGCGTCTGGGGGATCTGCCTTCTGATCCGTCTGCAGGTACGCCAGCCTTGAGTTCTTCATCTGGAAATCAGACGCTGTTCCCGTTTTTCATCGGCCGCGAAGCGTTCCTTACGCCATTAGGTCCAAGTTGGAGGCCGAGTTACTTCGACTGGAAGCTGCAGGAATACTTGAAAGAATCCAGCATTCGGACTGCGGGCTGCTCCCATTGTGGTGGTACCTAAACCAGATGGTAGTTTACGAATCTGCGGGGATTATACAGTCTCCATTAATCCTTTCCTGCAAGCTGACACGTATCCCTTGCCACGTCCGGAGAACTTGTTTGCAGCAATGGGGAAGGGTGTCTTGTTCTCTAAAATTGATCTCTCCCAGGCTTATCTATGCAACTCCAGTTGCAAGAGGACTCCAGGTCATTGACTACAGTCAACACATCCTTGGGATTGTTTCGTTATACCCGTCTACCGTATGGTATCTCGGTAGCACCTTCGGTTTTTCAAAGAGTGATGGATGAGATCCTTCGTGATCTTCCGTTCGTAAAAGGGTATTTGGACGACTTGCTGATTTCCGGTTCCACTCCTGAGGAACACTGGGAACTAGTCGAGCTCGTGGTACGTCGTCTCTATGCTGCAAATGTGCGACTTCGGTTCGAAAAATGCCAGTTCGGTGTTTTGCAAATGCCATTCTTAGGATGCATCATCTCAAACGAAGGTATTCATATGGACAGTAAGAAGATCACTGCGATTCAGCGAAGTCCCAGGCCGTCTTGCTTAAAAGAATTGAGATCGTTCCTCGGAATGGTCAACTACCTTAGTTTTTAGTTAGCCAGAGTCCCTGAATAAGGGATCCAGACTAGTTTTTAAATAGCTAGTATCCCTGAAGAAGGGATCTACACTAGTTTTAATTAGCTAGTGTCCCTGAATAGGGGGTCAAACTAGTTTTTAGTTAGCTAGTGTCCCTGAAGAAGGGTTCTAGACTAGTTTTAATTAGCTAGTGTCCCTGAATAGGGGTCAAACTAGTTTTTAGTTAGCTAGTGTCCCTGAATAAGGGGTCAAACTAGTTTTAATTAGCTAGTGTCCCTGAATAGGGGGTCAAACTAGTTTTTAGTTAGCTAGTGTCCCTGAATAAGGGGTCAAACTAGTTTTAATTAGCTAGTGTCCCTGAATAAGGGGTCAAACTAGTTTTAATTAGCTAGTGTCCCTGAACAGGGGGTCAAACTAGTTTTAATTAGCTAGTGTCCCTGAATAGGGGGTCAAACTAGTTTTTAGTTAGCTAGTGTCCCTGAATAGGGGTCAAACTAGTTTTTAGTTAGCTAGTGTCCATTAATAAAGGATCAAACTAGTTTTTAGTTAGCCAGAGTCCCTGAATAAAGGATCCAAACTAGTTTTAATTAGCTAGTATCCATTAATTAAGGACTAAACTAGTTTCAATTAGCTACGTGTTCATTAATAAGGGATCAAACTAGTTTTTAGTTAGCTAGTGCCCCTGAAGAAGGGATCCAAATGGAGAATACGGAACATAGAGTGACAATGTTACACAACTTACTTACTGAAGTGTTTTCTTGGTAATCGATCGCAGTTCCACGCAGTGGCAATTCTTACGATGAGTTATGATTGGAGTAACACTGGAAGACTATTTTGGACAGAACAAACCCGCAAATACACGTCCCTTCAAAATTTGTAAATGGGTCACAGCAAATTTATTATTTAATAAGTAATAAGTGCCACTCATTAAGAATCTAATTATAGTTGGTATTTGGGTATTTGCCATACAAAAGAGCTAAACATAAATCATATTAATCAGGACCTGGAAAGGGTCTAAAAAAATAGGTTTCATGTAAGTGTAATAGTGTAATAAAATATTGTAGTTTGTATTTTAAGTGTATCCTATTGTATCAAGATGAGGAATGAAGAAGATGAGGGCAAAATGATTAGTAATCGATGTGCGTGGATAGAAATGTGAGCAAAATAAAGTACTTATGAACAAAAGCATATTTACAGGCAAACAAATAGAGAAAAACACATAACAACGGATTCTTTGAAAGATCGTATCGAACTAGGCCAATAGAAGAAAGTAGTATTAGAGTAAAGTTGGAATTTATATCTCACAGTTTTGTTCAATCCGAGCAAATAACAAAACTGAATGAATCCCATTCAAGGACAATACTACTTACATTTGACACATACTCGCCATCTAGTGAAATAAAGCGGCAAAAATGGGAGCCATTACCATTAGCGTTGTCATTTTCCGCGTTGTGCTGTGCTCCCCATGCAGTGTTTCGGGTGAAGGCTATTCGAGATGTAAACGGGTAGCAATTGTCTTAATGAATTGTTAATCCACAGATAGTACGAGGTCTCCTCTTCCTCGGATGGAATTCAGCTGCCACGAGTTTCATTCACACCCCGTGGAAAGCGGAGGAGGACTAATAACACCAATGCAACAGGTGCGTAGAGGGAGACTTTACGAGACATATAATACGTAAACGTGCCTTAATTGTATATGTTACGACTTTTACGTTGATCTGAAAGCGAGTTATTGATCATAGTTTCGTTCCATCGAGCATGGCCAGTACAGCATACCCGAGGATTCATGTTTTACAGTCAGTAGAAGCGTTGCTGCGAGAAAACCAGTGCCACAAGGACTAATACGAAAGGACAAACATTAAAGGTTAAAGTTCAAGGAAACGGATCAAGGGTTTACATACGAGTTGAACCAGTGGCTTGCCGAGCCTAGGGCCCAGAAAGTCCTCTAACTGGGCCTTCAACTCCCGAGAATCAAGGGTATCGCCCAGGGCCCCAAAGTCCCTCGGCACGCCACCAAGTTGAACTATCTCATCTTCTATGTCTATCTATCTATCTATCTATCTGAAACCATTTTTTAACTTTAATTACAAGACGTCAATTAAAATGCGTTTTAAAGTAACTTAATTGTTCTTATAATACAACCATTCATCATCGCAACCCACTCTACGACGTTTATTTAACACCATCTATACAAAACGCAGTACTTGCACGTCAACTATACGCCCGTTTAACACAATCAACGGGGAAACAATTAAATTAAAATGAATTAACCAATACTGTGCACAAGTAACTCCTGGAACACTCCTATAGTAAAACGACTAACCCTTTGATAAAAGCTTAACTAAAATAGCTTCTTGAGAAACGATTTGGATTGCTTTCTCCGCGGTGACACTGGCAATGGTATTTCTTCGTACTCGGACTTGAGTCCCACTTTGACGAGCTCCCTTAAAGCTGTGATCCTCTGTTCCAGTAAGTCGGCCCTTTCTAGAGTCAGTTTGGAACAGTGACTGACGTCCAAATGGCGCAGTCCTCGACAACTCGATTCCAAAGCTTCTAGGCTGGCGTTTGTAAGCAGTCTGCAGCCCTGTATTTGGTTGAACAAGAAAAATCGATCAATAAATAATTTTATTTCATTAAGAAATAAAAATGTATTCAGAATAAGATATAAAGATAACTGATAGAAAATAAAAACTATACAAATATAAAATCACATTAGAAAGACTGCTGAAAAAGTCTGCTGAAAAGCTGAGAAAGCTGGTTTCAACACTTGCCTGAATGTTCAATCTTTTAAGGCGAGGTAGGCTCTTCACCAGCTCGGCGAACCCTGCGTCTGTGATATTGCAGCACTGGGCCAGTACTAGTTTCTCCAGGCCGGGATTATTCATTCCTAGATGAGCGATTCCCGTGTCCGTTACCTAAGAAATCAATCTATCATCATCATAATCAAATTAACTTACATCATCTAATCTAACTAATGTGCAAAAAAAACAATCTACATTTAAGCAACAGAACTCCAATCAAGAATGTTGAAAGTAAATTAGCAATTTGAAGAATAATAATGCGATCAAATAAAGTTTAATCAGCTATTAATTAAGTAGTCGATATCAATGTCATCGATAACCGGAGAAGTTATCGATACAACCAAATTTATGGATAAAATGCATATTAAAAAAAATACTCAACCTGTTGACACGAACTCAGATTAAGAGATCTGAGTCCCTTGAATCGTAAAGCGTAGCGCACACTCACGTCGGTAACTTTATCACAGGCACACAAGTCGAGTTCACGGAGTCCTATTTCAAACGTTCATGCAAATCAACAATATTCATTAAATTTCCTTTTTAAATTCAACATCAATAGATAAACACATATAACATAAACAAGATAATATAAATATCTTGATTACCTCGAAGGTTGGCGATGGAATTGCCATCATTGATCGCAGTTTCATAGTCGTCAATCTTGGCCATGATGAAGTACTTTCTATTGGTGTCCTCGACGATCTGTTTCTCGGCTTTACTACCCAGGCTAATCTTGGGAAACGAACCAACGGCTAAGCTTTTGCCTTGGAGGCTCATACTTTCCACGGCGTCCGCAATAAACTTCTCGCGGCTGTCAAACTCCAATCCCTGGCCAGTGAGTCCCGCATCGGTGACCAGCTTACACCAGGCTAATTTCAAAACTTCCAGACGCTTCAAATGGTGGCAGATGACCTGCACTGCGATATCGGTGACAGCCTGAGTACACGAACTCAAATCCAGGTGAGTCAAACACGGAAGACTAGCTCCAATTCGCCCTATAACTATCTCGCCTATCGGAGTTGCGCTCATATTCAACCTGAGGAACCCCGGACGGCTGCCTGCGGCGGTCAAACCTGCGCTGACGCCTTCGCAGGTGATTTCCAGACCCTGTAAGTTTAAATCGACCAGCTTTTTCAGTTTGTGCAGGTGAGAAACGCCTGCGTTGGTTAAAGCTCGACACCGTTGTAAGGAGAGAAAACGCAAATTTGGAAGACGGTCGCAAATAGCGATCAACGCTTGATCTGTAATTCGCGTGCAGAGGCCAATATCGAGTTGTGTTAGCGATTTCTGATGCGCGCAGAGGGCCTCAATACCAATCTTGCTTACCTCGCAAGAATTTAAGCAAATTTTCTGCAACTGTAAACCTTCAATCTGCGATAGAAGTGTTAGTGCGTTGCTATCGATTAAGGTTCGACTAAAGTCAACATAGGTTAAGGTGGCAGCGTGCTTCCTCAACCACTCGAGAACCACAACAAACGTAAGGATCGACTCGGACAGCCGTATCGCTTCCCCGTTGGACGCCGGATAGAATTTCCGGTAGATCCCCGGGTGGAACGAAATCTGCGTACCCGCTAAGGATAGCGATTTCAAGTTTGGTGCCAAACACATGAACCTATTGAACAGGGCGTCTGACAGATAGCGGTTGTTTTCCAGATAGAGGTTCTGCAGCTGCGGGAACCTCTCGAGAAGCTGACTGGCGGAAGACCCGTGAAGGTTCTGAAAGAAATTTCCCGACATGAGAAGGTCCCTGCATCCGTTTATGCGTAGCGTTAAGAGTCTCGGACACAGGAGCAGGATATCCGTCAGCATACGGTCCGTGATGTAGCAGTTATCGATGTGCAGCGAGAGCAGGCTGTTGCCAAACTTTTCGCCAAACCTGCAGAGTCCACTCGAGCTGCCGGTCAACTCAATTTCCTAAATTAACATCAGTTTATATTACAGAACTGCAAACTTATCCTTGTTCTTTACTGAAATACAAACTTTGAACACCAGGTGTTGAATTGGGATCTCGGTTGAATTCAGAGCTTCGGCAGGTCGCAGTATTTCATGCTCGACAACGAAGGCCATGTCTTTCCAAAACTGCTTCTCCAGAGACACTCTGTGCCATTGTTTACATGTCAACGAGGCGGCCGTGCGGTCCGACACGTCAAGATACTCGAAGATTTGACACACCACCTTAAGTGTAAACAAAGAAATGCAAACTTAAGGTATTTTTAAACAAAGTTGGAGGTCAACCTCAAAAGGTAATTGAGAAACGGTGGCCATTTCTGACAAAAGTATGAATCGTGCCCTTGTTATAATCTAGCTACATCCAGCTAAAAAGTTGACATTCATGTCCAACTCTTTTCCAGCTTTTCCTGAGCAAATGAGTATCTGAAGTTGACACACGACGACCTTAAGAAAATTGTTTTATCGCAACCAAAACATGTGACACACATGGCTTTTCATTCTGATAAAGGAAAAAACCACTTGATCAGCTGGTTTGCTAACACAGTCTTATGTTCGGACGTCATCGAAACGGCGACCAATCAAAATCGAGCTGATAGTGGCGCCAACTTCAAATTTCAGGAAACTTGTTGGAATTCCACGTTTGAACTGGAAATACGTACAGCAGCGATTTGAAATTCCGGCTTGCCATAAAGAATGTATTTAAACATTTACTAGTAGTGTACTGCACACGTCTGAAACCGAAATATAAATAGTCATCGATCCTTGTTTCATGCGCACGAGAGTATATATCTAGCTCTCTATTGATATTGACCAGGTTATTACATGTATTTTTTAAATATTATTTATAGTATTATCTATTAGGTTAAATCGGGTACAATTCATTAGCGGAATACAGTTTTTAACCTTTAAATAACTCTTGCATTACTTGTAATACTGTTTGTTTTTCAAATTAGATATCTTAATTATGTGGTCAATGCAAACAAATGAATAAAAAGTGCTATTTATGTAAATTAATTACTTGTGTGTCCTAGAGTTAACAAATACAAATGGAAATACTGGTTGAACTGATTTTCCATAAGTTGTTAATTTGTCTTCTATTATTCGACTCGAACATACTTCCACTAGTTAATATTTGCACACAAACAAACGATTCAATTTATTCCGGTGGTTCAGCTCTGGTGGTTGCCGTTGTCACACCAGAATGCGTTAATGACGTAAAAGTACTAAAATACTGCAATTAAGTTAAATCAGCATATCCGTTGTCAAAGAAACGGATGGTTTATTGCCAGTTACCAACATTGCATCTGGATTATTGGCGCGACGCCATTAAAGAGTAATCAACGGGGGTTGTTGTGAGGTTTTCAAGCTGGCGGTTTGACGAGTAAAGCTCCATTGATTCCTCGGACTGTTACCGAGCTGGGTCGCACCATGATACCTCGATTGGGCCTGCACTGAAAGTACCGGCGTCCACTCACGCGGCCGTCGTGACGACCGCTACCGTCGCGAAGTTCCAGTCCCAGCCAGACTCCATCGGCAAAGTCGACGGTACCGATGTACTTGATAACACCTTCGAAACAAAGTGAAATATTTCAGTTTTAGTTCTCATCTTTTATTACTTAGTGCTAGTTTAAGTATGTATTTATCTACTGCCTTCCTAACTACTTACCTATCTATCCATCTACCTATCTACCTATCTATTTATCAACCTATCTATCTAGCTACATATCTGTCTAATTGTCTATTATCTATCTATCAACTCTATCTAGCTATGTGTCTGTCTAACTGTCTATTTATCTATCTATCTATCTATCTATCTATCTATCTATCTATCTATCTAGCTATCGATCTATCTATCTATCTGTCTATTTATCTATCTATCCATCTATCTATTCCTTTTTGTAGCTTTATGTTTATATGATATTAACTCTGTAATAATTGGATTTAATGTAGCCCGTATTGAAATTAGATTCTTCTTCCTCACCGACGTGATGGTTGAAAAGAACGTTCATTCCCAGTTCGAGCCAGTGCTGTTCCGCTTTCTTTCTCACAGGTCGCGGGGGTTCCACTGGAACACTCTTCCATTCCGGTTTATCGTTTTCTTTGGAACTGCAGCTGGACGGCTGTTTCACATCTTCACCAGCTTTACCTTTGAGCGACGCCCTTCTCAAGGTCGCTGCACTGTCGTTGGTAACCGAACTGAAACTGGCTCGTTTCGCCGTTACCCGCGGCAGTGTCAACGAGGACCGACTTACTCTTCGATCGTCACTCGGCGAATCTCGTTCTTCTTCAAATCTGTCGAATAGATAACTGAATCAATATTTTCGCCAAACCCATTGAAATCGACTTCATTGTAACTGAACCAAATAATAATCGCCATTAGATTAAAGTTAATTTACCTTTGGAGTTTACTAGCAGTAGCAAAGATACCGTGCTGATCCTCACAGCGGAAGTATTGGACCCCTTGGACGGAACCATTGTTACGACCCTGAGCTTCGTCCAATTCGACGCCATACCAAAGGCCCTTGGCGAACCTGGTTTCTCCTTTGAAGCGGATGGTTCCCACGTGGCGTTTCCCATCCAGCGTTGAGACACTGACGCGCTCGTTCAGCTGGAAATCGTCCGTGTCCACCTTGACCGATCCTTAAAATAAATTATAAAAAAAATAGATTTACTGTTTCCATAAAACTATTTCCGTAGTCCATCTATCTATCTATTTATATATCTATTTACCTATCTATCCATTCATTTATCCATCTATCTATCTATCTATCTATCTATCTATCTATCTATCTATCTATCTATCTATCTATCTATCTATCTACCTATCTATCTACCTACCTACCTATACGAAACTTTAAAAACTGTATCACGGAATACAAGTTCTGCAGCCGACCTTTCTGGTGCTGCTGCAAATGTGCATTTATTGCTTAATCGTATGTTTATTTGTAAATGTCCTAATTCTGCGTGGATATCGAGTTACCTTAATCTTGTGTGTATATGATATCATTTGTGTATTTAATGCAATGAATTAGCGATCGACTCTTGTCCACCAGCAAAAAAAAACTTTTGTGACTCAAGATTGTACCTAATGAATTTTTGGGAGAATGTCCTCTTGTCGGTGTAATTTGGCGACTGCTGGTCGAATTCAACGTGCTACTGGAAGAACTGGTCCATTTGGGGTTCGTAATCCTGGAGACGCGATTGACGGGAACGAATATTCCTTTACAAACAAGTTGAGTATTTCAAGGAGTTAACTGGACGATTCGGTGAAGTGAAAAGGTACCGTGATTTGGAGAACATTTAAAGTAGAAAGTGTCTTGGACGATGCCATCGTTCTTTCCCTCGGGCGTGTCCAACTCGACGCCGACCCAGATGCCCGACGCAAAATCCACAGTTCCGCAATAACTGAAACCAAAATTAGATTAATTAGTGAAACTAATTAGTTAATCACTTGGTTACACTTAATAACTATATTAAATATCCAGTATTACAAATATAACAATAAATAACAATATAATTTATTTTGTAAATGAATAATGAAATGAGCTTCTCTAAATATAAATTTCTCTCAGAAATATAAGTAAATAATAGTAGTTTGCTGCACTAGTTACCGTAAGGTTCCCATTTTGCGTTTGTCTATCAGAATACGATCTCCGAGGTTCAGGGCCATGGTTTTAAGGAAGGCCTTCCCGGCTACGCTCTCGGCAATAACCATCCGATGTGCTGAACCCCTGCTGCGGGTTTCCTTCGATAAGATTGCGCGGAGCTGGTTGATAAGCTGATCCGTGTGCGGGATGTGCTGATATTTGTCCGCCTCGGGGATACATTCTAACAACCCAAACAGTTAATTAGTTTTCAACAGCTGTACATTTTAACGTGGGTGTTAATCACAATCAGTATTGTCCGATATATCGATATCGATACATATATTGAATTTATAAGCGTGTAGAATATCGATCAGCAAATCGAAATCGACATTAAGGGAACTTATCGGTAATAGTTTTCTTTACCAGGGTTGTCACGTACATCAGTGCTTTTTGGCCTCGATTATCGTATCAATAAAGATTGTGAATATTGATAGGGAAATTGATATCGATATTAAGAAACCCCTATCGACATATCGTATCACTAATATCGATACTACTTTTCTTCAGTAGGTTTGTCAGGTATATCGATATCGAAGCTCTTTTACGTCGATATATCGTATATCGTTTTCGTATCAAGAAAGATTTGGAATCTTGATAAGGAAATTGATATCGATTTTAAGAGAGCCCTACGGATATGTCGCATTGCTTATATCGATACTAGTTTTCTTCAATAGGTTTGTCAGGTATATCAATATCGAAGCTCTGTGACGTCGATATATTGTTTCGTTATCGGATTGATAGGGATCTGAACACTGGTAGGGAAATCGATATCGATATTTAAGAATTCGATTAATGTTTGGTATCGCTAATATCGATATTAATTTTTTGAAACATTTTGAATATCGGTAAGGAAATGTATATCGATATCAAACGTTCCTATCGGCATATTGTATCGATCATATCGATATCAAAATATCGAGATATCGAGCAACCCTGGTTACGTTCTAGTTACTGGACTGACAGATGATGGATGTTGTTCATTCAAAACGTAACTGAATTAGTATAAGAGTAATTAGCTGAGGGTAGTAAACCTAAAGGTATTCGTCCGAGGTTATCTCGCAGTTTCGTATTGGCTCCGAATTCGACGAGCACTTGGGCACTGTGGAAACTCAGGTTAGCCGCTGCAATGTGCAAAGCGCTTCCGTTTTCGTAGTCGTTGCACGGGCTGTCAATGTCTAACCCCTGACTGGCGTTCAGCAGGACCCGCACGATGGGAGCTGCATCGAACAGCGCGGCGTAGTGCAGCGGAGTCATGTGGGTCCATCGACAGCGCGCGTACACATCGGCGCCCCGCTGAAGAAGATCTTTAACAACCTGTGATCATTAGCGAAATATATGTTAGCTGGAATCTTTGATCCGCTAGTTAAAATTTTACACTATAAACTGAACTATTACTTAAATAAAATAAAATTAATCATGTAAATGTCTTTGCAATGTACGTAGGTGAATTTGCGTTAGAAATATTCAAATAGAAACCAGTCATGCAAAAAATAATTAGCTTAATTAATAAGTAACCACTATTATTATGAGGATTTTACATCAATAACATTACTGAATTTCAAAGAATCAGCACTATATCTGATAATAAATTAATAAGTAATTTAAAAGAGATATATTATGGGTGACAGTCACTAGTGACTTGCTTGTCATTAGTGGCCTCTATGGTACTTAAATCGAAACACATTTTCGTTTTATATAGCAAGACGATATTTAATCCAACTTTAAATAAAATTACTTGGTGATTGTCACTAGTGACTTGCTTGTCATTAGTAGCCGTTAAGTACATTTCGCTTATTACATTAATAGCAAACTGTAATTTACAAAATAGTCTGAATTTTAGAACGAAAGACCTGACGTTAAGAAAGCGAGCCAGCCAATCGCCACTTACTTCGACAGCAGCTTGAGGATCACCTATGCCAGCGGCACCAGCCTTGCAGGCGAAATGCAGCAGCGTCATGTCCGAAACGGAATCTCTGTCATTGACCTGTCCTCCTTTCTCCAGGATCTGCTGGACGCAGAACTTGATGCTGCGCTGCGTGTGCGGGTTCCACTGTCGCATTATGGCCAACGTTTGACTAATGGACGTCTCTGGGTGCAACAGCTGCTGCAGACAGCCCAGGCAGCTCAAGTCAAAGTACCCAACGTCCAACTGCTGGCACTGGGCGCACAGCGGAGCCTCGCCAGGTGGATGATGAACCGAAAACTCGCGCTCCTTCACGTAGCCAAAATCAATGAATAGAACAATGCAATCGCATTCTCACATTACTTTTTCTATTATTACATCAAAGAGAAATGAGAAAAGGTATACCGTAAACGAATCCGTTTTGAGCATTTCCGGTACACGTGCACTTGAAGCAGTATAGGAAGAATCCTCGTTAAGCTCTTGAAGTCTCATTGTTATTTCTCCTTTTCTCTTAGGTGTAATGGGTTCCTCCCGACGACGGCCGAAGAACCGAATGGCGCCTTCTAGCAACGTCCCTCAGTCAGGGACCGGAAGTCGACAATTTCACGCTGGAAAACAAAAAGGCAATCGGATGAATTAATTTAAGTCATTTAAAAACGTGTTATCCTAAGAGTTTGCACAAGTGGATTTTAAACAGGTTCACGTGAAACGCGACACGAGTTTTTACCTTATTTGCAGCGCAGGCGAGTTTGTTTGTGGGAGTGTAGATTATTCAAGGTCACGTCGTTGCTGCACGCGTTGGCTTCACCGGTCGCACACCTACTGAACGCCAAAGAAAACCTGGCCGGGCGTTTAATGAAAAGGCTCGCAATCGCCTTGGGCCGCGTTTACCTTGAGGCACTTCCCGGCTGTGTCAATTCTTACTATTTAAACCTTTCCTTTTTCACTTTTAGTCTAATAGAAATAAGCAAAGACGTTTTGTTTCCTCCAGTCACGCGAACACCTGTTCATTTCGCGCCTGTACGATAACAATTATATAGAAATAATAAAAATTTTCATTAATTACAAATTAATTCACGGATAGTGCCATTGATTAAACTATAAAATTAACAATATTAACAGAGCATTATCATTTTTAAAGACGATATGAAAATTAGTTGTAAAAAAATAAAATTAAAAATAATACGACATACAACATTAGAATTTAGATTAAGTTTAATTATTATTACACATTTTTTTAAAATAGAAAACTAGATTGATTTATTTGTCGAAATATGGATTTGGTCCAAGAAATACTCTTGCCGCATTAAAAAACGGATTTTTCTTGAAAAATAGGGGTCGTCGATAAAATCCGGAAGTCGGTGGTGAGAATCAGTTCCTCGTGTGTCTTCTCTGACTTTTGGAGCGAATCATTTCCTTCATTTGCTGCAGCGTTTCGCGAAGCTGTTGGTCGGCTACTGCGATCAAGAGTTTGCAGTTGGCTGCACATCGCGGCCGCTCCTTGACTTTGAGCAGGGCGTGCTGTAAACACCAGGCGATGGCCCCCGACGGCTTGTCGTAAACCACCCGAGAGAAGAACAGATTCGTCCGGCAGATATCGCACTCGTTTTCGGCTTCATCGGAGCAGGAGGCCGTGTTGCTTCGCCGCTTCTTCTTTCCTTCACTTTTCTGTTGTTGTTTTTCAAACAGTAGAAATTAAAACTCAACTTTAAGTTTCAGATTTCAGTTTACTGAATTATCCATTTAATTTTAGTTTCTAAATTTTAAGGCTTTACAGTTTCCCTGCTGACTAGTATTTACCTGAATCTCTATTTTAACTATAATTTCAAATGGAACTTTCAGAGACATTTAATGATTATTAAAAATTTAAGTAAAATCTGTAGAACAAAAAATAATTTAATATAAAGTTGTACAAAAATCAAAAGCATGATTTTAAATATAAAACTTAAAATAAATAAAAAATTATCAAACGTTCATATTACATCATTTTAAACTGAATTGACACTCTTAATTTGATTTAACCTTGATTTCCACCAGACTCTCTTTGAGGCGAGTCTTGCCACTGCGCAGCTGATCGCGCAGACGAATCTCTTCGTTGATGGCCCGTTCGAAAAGCGGCACGATCTTGTGCGAGGTGGACAGGCTAGCGCGGCTGTCGGTGGCGATACTCCACAGTAAATGATGCAGAGAAAACACAGTCGGTTCGCTGCTTTCTCGCGTCTCATTAAAACACGTTTCTGCCATACTGAGCCAGTCTTGCGGAGCGAAGTAGACGCTTTCAGACACCGTGTAACCTGGATCAATGGAAGAAAAGTTTGCAAAACCGGTTTCACCGGAAAGCATTGGGCAATTTGAGTACCGGTGCAAAGTGAAGCCGTGAATGAACGGGGCCAGACGACGATGAATTGACCGGCTTCCTGAACCGTCCGTTTCAGGGCGACTCCTTCCTCCAGCAGAATGCCCGGCGGAATCATGACGGTATCGGAGGGCAGCCAGAGACTGTTGCCTTCCTGGATCAAGTCTGGTACGCAGTGGCTCATTGCTTTGCGTAGAAGCGCTTCCTGATTAGCTGCTGCAGCGTACCTGACATACCACAAACTCAATTTACACGCATTCGTGAACATCCGAGTAACACAATGTTGGTATTTCGGTTATTACGGTTCCTAATATTTGCTATATACTAAACATTAAAATTTCTCTGACTTAGAAGTACAAGATAAAGTCATTTTTACAATAAAACGAATGAATTTTATAACATCCTATTAGAATTTTAGAGAAGCTTCACCTTATCTATCAATCCAATTAGGTTATTACGAATTCTTATACACTGTAATACCATTAGACATTACAACATTCCTCTAATTTGAATATGCGAGTTAAAGATTTATATATCAGACAATGAGTCATAATTATAATCAAAGTTAGCTAAACTAACAATCAGTATAATCAGATAATGAATTGCGCGAAGATTCACCTTGTATTGAATCTATTAATCCAAATAGGTTTATTACGACTTCTTATTTTTGCAACAACATTAAATACTAAACAAATTCTTCTAATTTAATTACATAAGATAAAGAGCTGTTTAATTACGTGATAAATAAAATATAACTAATAGTCCATTGTTTAATATACTGATCCTATTTTAAAGAAAAGAAGAGCAGAATTAGAGAAAGTTGCGGGGCCTCCGAAAATAGCGTCTAAAAATTTACCATATTTTATCCGCCCCGGTATGAAGATACTCGATCCAGGGCAATCCATGAG